>VMDR010021874.1:0-16562 GCA_007922815.1 Macrotus californicus
AGAGGAAAGGAGAGAGTTAGCTACAAAGGAGTTCCCATAAGACTACTACCTGATTTATCCAAAGAAACCTTGCAGGCAAGAAGGTGCTGGAAAGATGTATTCTAATTCATGAAAGGCAAGGACCTACATCCAAGATTACTTTACCCCTCAAAGCTACCACTTAGAATGGAAGGGCAAATAAAGTGCTTCCCAGATAAGGTCAAGTTAAAGGAGTTCATCATCACCAAGCTCTTATTATGTGAAATGTTAAAGGGACTTATCTAAGGAAAAGAAGAGGATCAAAGGTATGAACAGTAAAATGACCACAAACTCAAAACTATCAACAACTGAACCTACAAAACAAAAACAAAAATGAACTAAGCAAACAACTAGAACAAGAATAGAACCAGAGAAATGGAGATCACATGGAGGTTTATCAATGGGGAGGGGGAGGGGAAGAACGGGGTGGGGGAGGTACAGGGAACAAGAAGCATAATTGGTAGGCATAAAATAGACAGGGAGAGGGTAAGAATAGTATAGGAAACAGAAAGTCAAAGAAATTATATGTATAACCCATGGGCATGAACCAAGGGGGGGCAATGCTGGAGGGTTGGGGGGTGCAGGGCAGAGGGGCTATAAAGGGAAGAAAAAAATGGGAAAACTGTAACAGCATAACCAATAAAATACACTTCAAAAAAATGACATTGTAACTGAGCAAGCAAGGCCCATCCACTTGTTGCCTTGATGCAGGACCCAATTAGTGTTGAAGGAAACAGGTTTTTACAGGATTCCAATCTCAGGGTGGAGTGGCGCTGGGAACACCCCTGCTTGGAGCCCTGTTTTCCCATGAGACCCAACACTTCTCTTGTTCCCCACCAGGCTATAAGCCAAAAATATGCCCCAAAGTTCCCCATGTCCTTATCTGTTCTTAAGCCAGTTGCACAAACAGTTCATCCTCTCTGGCAATGTGCTCTTGTTTCAGAGTTGCCATCCTCTCGCAGCAGCTCTTTCCTTAAGGATCTGGGGTACGTTGTCCTCCGCCTCCATGTAGTAGTCCAGGAAAGCACATGCCATGTTCTCCAAGCAGGTTTCCCAGAGGGTCTCCTCTTTGTCACTCCAGCTCTTAATCCAAAACTGCGTAGCATCTCCTTACTCCAAACAGCATGGCACCTCCTTACACACCAGACCTCATGGCCAAATCCCCCTCCTTCATGGCTCCTTACTCATGGCTATCTTACTCATGGCTGCCACTCACTCCTGACCTCATGGCCAACAAGGTGGCCCTTCTATACCCTTTCAAACCACGTGGCTGCTACCCCCATCTCTCTCAGCTCACATGGCAGACCTACTTTACAAACTGCATAGCTGCTTGCTGCTTCCTCTCTCAGACCTCGTGGCCAAATTCCCTTGGCTCCTTCCTCGTGGCTTCCTGCTCAGAGAAGCAGACATAAACTCTCTCTCAATACAGGCTACATAGGTAAAACCCATTCTCTTTCAGCTCACCCTTATTTTTAAATGCTGATCCAGAGCTTCCTACATGACTTTATATAGGGCTCCTCCTACAATATGCTACTTTTGCCAGTTCCTCTGTATCTTTTACCTTCTTTCAGCTACCATCTTTAGTTGAGGCAAGAAACCCTGTGACACAGGAACATCCCTGTAAAAGCTACCCTGGCTACGTCACAAATCCCTGAATGCTCCCAAAGTCATGTACACCTTTGCCGTGGGCTAACTTGCCATTTGTTATGCAAAGTATCTTAACTGCTATATTGTGTACTTTCCCCATCCCCCAAGCATGGGCTGTAAGGAATATGTTTTGATATTTTCAGGGACCCCCCGACTCTGCACCCTGTTGCAACATCATATCCTACATGTTATTCTGCAACTTGCTGTTTTCACCTAACAAGTCCTTGATATTTCTTCTTGTCACTGCATACACACAATATTCCTCTTTATTCTAATCTTCTGCATAGTGAGCCATGGCATAGAGGTACTACAGTTTATTTAAACATTCTTCTTTGGGATGTGTTCAGTTTTTGTTACTTTTTTGTTTGAGGGTTTTCTTTTTGTTTGGGGGTTTTAAAATTTTGATTTTGTTTTACTATTGCAAACAGAGCTTCATTGACCATTGTCAGACAGGTCTACATTTGTGCAAATATTTCTCTAGTGTGAATTACAAGGAGAAGGATTTTTGCTAAATTGCCCTACATCAACATTGTCCAAGTTATCTCACCAGTAGTTTATAAAGGTGCCCAATTTCCAATGAACTTCCCAACATCATACATTATTGTTGATTTTAATTTTTGTCATTTGGCATGGTAAGAAAAAATGATATCCTGTTGGGGTTTTAATCTTCATTTCCACAATCTTTCTAATAAGGCTAAGCATACTTCATTTCCTAGGTTACCATATCTTCACATTTATGTAGAAGGGATTGCAATGGAAACTTTATGTGAAATATTTCATTTTATTCTTACTACCCATTCTCATTATGGTAATAAGGAAAGGACCACCATTTTTTCACATGTGACAGATAAGTAAACTGAGGCTTAAAGAATTTAGATATTTCTGTATTCACATCTGTTAAGTGTGACAGTAAACTCTTCCTCCAATTAATTATACACTATCTGTTCTCCTCTTCTTCTTTAGCAAGAGAATCCAAATCAGCTTCACATTTATACTTCCCAGCCTCCTCTGTAGGTAGAAATAGCCACATGATTAGGTTTTTACCAATGAGCTACAGACATGAGTTGAGGGGTTGAGCTGCTTCCTGCAAAGCTCCTTAGAAGGACAATGACTTATCTGGGTCTTTGCCTTACCCTCCTCTTTTCTTCCTCCATCAGATGAGATGACTGAAACTGAACAGCCATGATATGAACATGACATAACCTTGAGGCAGAATCAATGTTCTAAGAAAGGTGGAATAGAAAGACAAAAGGACACTGAGACATAGCATCGTGGGGCCTGTTATCTTTCACCTTACTTCTGAAATTCCCATTACAGTGTTGATCCTTTGTGAGACTACCTACTTCTGAAATTCCCATTATGTGAGTGAGAAATTACCCACTCTGCTTTTCTGTTATTGCTGATACAGTGATGGAGCCAGGATTTGAACTAAAGCCAAGCTCATGTTATGAACCCTAAAATTGCTAAATCACTGCTTATCCAGGTAACACTCTCCCACACAAAAGAGATGCTATTATGATTGCAGTCACCATCAGTAGACATTAAAGACTAGATAAATCTTGCTCTTGGTCATTCTTTCTCAAGACAATTGGAGTGACACATCTAACTTCCAAGTCAGGACAATTTCAACCTCATAACTGCAACAGAAGAGGTAATGCTTATGAAGGATAAAAGTAGAAATAGTGTAAAACTGCATAGCTTTCTTATTGATAGTATTTGCACAGAATAACATGGATCTATAGAAAAGAAAAATATGGCAAATGTTTACAACAGAAAGTTCGATTCTGGCTTCATCACTATATTTGTTGTGTGACCTTAGAAAAATCACATCCTTTTTCTTGTCTCCCTTTCCTTACATTTAATAAAATAGAATTTTGTGCCATAGGCTTACCGTGAGAGTCCAGTGAGGAAATACACATAAAAGCTTTTCAAAAAATCAACGCTGCTCTGGACATAGAAGCAATCATTGTAACGGTATTGAATTTCCAGTAAGCATGTACACCATGCATGGAGAGCCTTGTGGTTATCATTATCACACTTTAGTGACCTCAATTTTCTCCCTCTTTTTTAGCCATTATGTCATGAGATTCTACAAGACACAGGAATGTCAGAATAGAGCAACATTGTCACAGTAAGTGTAGGTATGTATGTGTATTTAAGATTTATCCTTTTGTAACAGGATGCAGCCAGGGGACCCCCAAAAGAGAGATTTGTAATGGGATTCAGAACTCAGGGTGTCCAGGAAATATTTAAAAAATATAGGATGTCCTCACCTCCAGAAGTCTGAACTGGGGGATGGGACACATGGAGCAGGGCCATTGAGAGTTGTTCTGCATAGCAACAGTTTTGCAAATAACCTCAGGAATGGTCATTTAACATATCTACAACTTTTAACTGGTTTCATAGATATGTCAAGTAGCTGTGGTCAGGCTTTGAGCCAGGGAGATGGGAGTGATTTCAACCCAGGATGTAACTGGGAGGCATTCCCCCTGGTTATAGCGCCATGAGAGCTTAGAGATGATTCGCTCCATGCCACGGGGGCCAAGCCTGCCCAGACTTACTATGGCAGCCCAGAAAAGATGGAAAAATACAGCATGCTGGCAGGTGTAGCTGATTGTAGGAGGAGTCAGAAATGGAGCTGTAGAGGAAGATTGCTACTGGGATTTAAACCCAGGCCCAGCAGCCAAGCCATGGGAGGGGAAACACGTGGCTATGGAGTGAAGAGTCGGACCCATGAAGCTTTGGCAGAAAGGCGACCACGTGGCTTTGGGTGCTCCCTTTTCCCACATGGCTTTGGGAGCAGGAGAGACCTTGCATGGAAGAAAAGGGGTAAAAGGACTCTTACTGGTGGGCCATGAGAAAGTGCCACATGGTTTTGGATTAACTGGAGATAGCACGGCAACACAGGTGATGGTACTGGGAACTGAGGGAGGCCAGCTGGCCAGCCAGCCGAGTGTGGATTACTGGAAAGAATCAGGGGGCTACCTGAGCCACAGACTTCTATTTCTTTTCCTGGGATATGGTACCCCAGACTGGGCAAAGAGGGGAAGGAAGGACTGTGTGTGTCTGTGGACTTTTTAAGGGACTTTAACATTTTAATGACATTAAATCATTACTCCTAAGTCTGTATAACTTTTGAATAAATAGTTCCTTTTTTTTTCACCAATCTCTGGCATTGAGAGCTATAATTCCTTGGCAGCGGGCAAGGTGAGCCTAGTACAGGGGGACCCCAAGAGAAGGGGGGGTCCATTAGCTAATAGTATTTTGTCCACCATGGGTCTGTTCTGTAACACTTTTTCTTGTAGAGTTTCATATATTTCATGGAAAGGATTGCTGAATATTCATTGATCTAGCTAGTATCCACAAGTACTCTATTAGAAATACATTGCTTATCTATAGTTTGAAATAATTCAGTGTTGATCCTTTGCGAGATAGATTTGCTACCTTTAAACGAAGTGACAATAACACCTCAGCCAGCTTAGTTTTCTCTCAAGTTGTACTGATATCCTTGATGTCACTAACAAACCAAAGGCTGCTTGTGAGAATCCTATATGTCACCATTAAATTGAAAACGACCTGAAATATCTAAATCTCACTTTAGGAAAAAAAGAGAAGGTGGAAAATAACGAGCCGCTGGTTATTCATGAATCACTGCGGCCTGCCATGATAAATACCACTGGCCTCATTCTCCTCTTCTCCAGACTCATAATTTTCTCCCTGAAGGTGTTTCACCTGCACAAGAAAAACTGCGCTGGAGGGATGTCTAGTAAAAATGACTTTTAAAGCCTCTTAAAACGCAAAGGCTGTGTGTGAGTTCCAAGCCCTTCTTTTTGCATACAGCAACACAATGCCCAATTAATCTCAGCAGACTGGGGAAAGAGGACTAAAGCAGTACATCAGATTGGGTTTGAGGTTCTGTGACATCTAGTAATGTTAAGAGAAAATGAAATACATGCTTAATGAAAGAACTCTTTTAAAAGATTACAAGCAAATGGGTCCAGATTTGGGCTTTTGGTACAACATTAAAAATACAGATTCACCATCCAAATACATATTCTGCATATAAATAGGGAATATGCATGCCATTTGAACATAAAAGGCTAGAATGGTAGATTATTTGGAATGAAATACAGCCATGTAAAAATAACCAGTAAAAGTGTGGCTTGAAGGTATTTTATTGTAGACTTCCAAATGTCCTTTCATTGTTTCAACAGGGAGTTGCCATGTCGCCGGTGCTGACAGGCAATGCTATGTGACATGTTAACAAACAATTTTACTATTTTTCTCTCTCTCCTTAGGAATGATATTTATGGGCTAAGAATTACATTTGGTTCTTTTTTCTGACACAGTTATCTTCCTGGGCGTGGATTAAATGTAGGTCTGGGTGTTAAAAGACATTTACATAAGTGCTGTTTGTGAAAGGGAGGCCAGTTCTTCTATTATCACCAGAACATTTAAATCTTAATGACTGGCATTGTTGTCTAAAAGACAGTGTTTTTCCTGCTGAGAAACTGCATTAGATTCAAGAAACGGAGCTCATTTCCATTCTCTCAGCAGTCTCTCTAGAAATGACATGCAGTGCTTGAAACTGTTTATTTCCAAATTCAGGCCTCCCTCGCATCAGTCATCAGCTTCAATTACCAGTTTTCCGAAGCTGAGCCATCAGGCAGTCTGACACCGGGGTCCGGCCTAATTCCCACCTTCTCCAGAGTCAAGAGCATAATGTGCAGATGAAAAGGTGCAAAATAGCCTGGACTTCATTAGCATGCAGGGCCTAGCTGTTCATTTGCTGGCTGCGAATGGAAGTTCTGACACTCAGAGCTGGCTGCAAAATGAGAAAAGTCCTCTTCAGGGGAGATGGGGTCCTCAGTGGTAAGGAAAGGTCATCAGAAAGACAGCCACTGCCCTTGCTCTCTGCTCTCTAGGACTGCTTATTGATTCCAGGGACACCTCATTACACGCTGGATCAACATATTATTGCCATGTTCTGGGGCTGAATTGTTTACAAGTGTCTTTATCACCCGCAAAGGCCTGCCCGGTGATGCATGACTACACTCATTTGGCGGTGACCTGCCAATTATGTGTTATCCGATATGTTGCTGGTATCTTGATCTTTGCCCGGGTCTTCTCCCAGCATCAACACAGTCCCATTTACTACTTCTTTCTAACCACTCTTTGGGAAAGTAGCCATTAGCCTGTCAGTGTGTGAGTGTGCATGTCCTCTGCTACAGAAAATCTGAGCATCGTTTCTACATTACTTGATATGCATGAGGTTCATAATCAGTTGGGAGACAGAAATTCTCTCACCTCTCTCTCTCTCTCTCATACATACACACACATACACACACCTTCTTTTTATGGTCTTAAGGATAACCCACACAATTTGCAATCAGTATGCATGGCAGAAAGCGTTATGCAGCTTGTGACAGAGCTCCCTCTGCTTACATATAGGCCCTATGAGAGAGCGGTCATATTTTACTTGGGCATAGCCACTGCAAACCACCGTTTTAACCTTTCATTATAGATACTTCTATGGCTCCATAAAAAAAAGAGTGGAATAGCAACTCAATTAAAAACTCACTAAAGAGATTGTACAACCTACTTCTTCCCCAAAAAAGTAGAGATGAAGCCATAGTTTCTGAGTGCATTCTGCAATTCATACTTGATTTCCATTCCCCCCCAATGGTGACCACTGGCATAACATTAATGATGTTGTGTATTGACAACTTTGGTTTATTATTATGAATATCACTTGGGGCAGGTTTAATGACTGCCAAGCATTTGAGACATCTCAACCAAATACTAAGAGGGAGCTATTTCATTTATATCTCCATTCGCCATAAGGAAGAGCTCTTTAATGAGTTTTCCTGTTGAAGATGTAGCAAAGCAAAGGCCTAGAAATTTGCCTTTGCTTTTCCTTAGCAACAGGCACAGACTATAATGAGTGAAATGAAAGTCAAGGATCTAACTGTCTTCAGAAATGTGACATCTGTAAGTACATTCATTTTCAGCATTCTCCCAGATTTGTCTGCTCTTTAGCATTAAATTACCTGTCTGCGGGCATTTTTTTCCTCTTTCCAATTTTTAGAGGATTTTTGTCAAATTACTGACTTCTTTTTGTTCTGTCTCAAATTTTTTGCTTCCTGACAAATGATGAACTGAAAAGGTTAAATAAAGACCCCTGGTCAAGGTACTTCAGCTCAGGTAAAAAGTTAGTGGAGAGATGTTTGCTCCAACAAGTGTTTCAAGACACTGCAAATATATAGTGTCAACTAACAAGTAACTTTTGGAAGAGAAGATAATAAGGATTACTCGATTTATTTTTGGAGACATGATGGCATGTGGAGAATTTTGGTCAAGTGATAAAGAGGGAACAAGCAGGATAGTTTACCAAATTTGCAATCTGAAAAGCAAGTCTCAATGTGGTTGTGGTTCAGAGAAGGCCAAAAAGAAGTACTCTCAATAAGTAGGGATAATGCAAAAGTGTGTGGGTTTCTTTACACACTTATAAGAGATTGTAACATTGAAGCAGTGAGAATGCCCAGTCAATGGGTATTTGGGGGTCGAATGTTCTAGGCAGAAGGAAGGCCTCCATCCAGGGGCTTCTGCCAGTTTTTACAGCCAATTCGTCTGTTATTTAAACCATAAAAAAAAAAAAAAGAATTCCTTTCTGTTATGGCTTTAATGCCTCATCTTTTTTATGGATCCACCAAACAGGATGGCCACTAATCCTAAATTCTCTGTATTTGTATCTCCATCTTTAAGAATCACACGTGCTGATATTTATTTTTTGATGGCTAATGGAAAATGCATACACATAGTATGCAATCATAGTGCCATGGTGAAACTATAACTGTGCAAAATGGGCTTCGGCCATTTGGTGCTCTTACATATGGTCCAATGATTTGTGTTAAAGGAAACACGTTTTTATTAACAGGGTTCCAACCTTGCCAGAACTGAGAGCACTCCTACTCTCAGCCCTTCTCTCCCAAGAGAACCAAAACTTCTCTTGCTCCCCAAAAGACTACAAGCCAAAACCATGCCCAGAAGTTCCCCATTTCCTTATCTGTCTGTCAGCCAGTCACACAAACAGATCTCCATCCTCTCTGGAATGTGCACTTGTGGGTTTGAGTTGCCATCATCTTGCAGCAGCTCTCTCCTTCAGAATCTGTTGTGCACTGTTCTAAGTCCCCACATAGTGGTCCAGAAACCATGTGCTGTGCTATACTAGATCATAGTGTCCCAGAGGGTGGGGCCCAGGGAGGCACCTGTCCCAGCATGGACCCTGCCTCCAAGAGTGGGCTCCCATCCATGCAGGTCTAAGCCCCTGGTGGACCCCTGTACCAAGACAGTGATTTCTCTGTACCAAGAGCCCCCATACCCAGAGCGCGAGCCAGAGAGAAAGAGGAAAAGAGCAAGCCTTTCTGTGCCTTTGCTTTTTAAAAGACCCTCCTGAAATCCTATGTGCACGGGAAACCAGTGGGAGTGTCCAACTTTTCCTACAGTGCATCAGTGTCCACCATTTTTGTCAGCTCCCCAGTGTCTTTGACCCTCTTTTGGCTGCCATCTTTAGTCAGGGCAAAAGTCTCCAAGCCATGCACAGGTGCATATGTATATGTTAGTCCAGGGTGGGGCATCCAGCCTTGCAGCTCACGCAGGCGCTGTATGAGCTCCTCCCACCCCATGTCACAAGTGATTCTGCCTGTGCACTTTCTCAGTCTTTGTTTACAGTTTGTCCTGGGCAGCAGCAGCCTCTCCTTTTGAAAAGGCTTGGGCTGTTTTATTCTGCCTTTGTTATGCAATGTGCTTTAAATGCTGTGCCTTCTGCTCACATTTTCCCTTCCCCCTGCCTTTTGCTCTAGGAGTTCCCCTGTTTTCCCAGGGTCTCCCCTGCTTTCCAGGTACTTCTCGTCCAACCTACCCTGTTACAAAATGAGCAGAAGTAACAAAAAAGAACCTTGTTTTAAAAGTCATTTATTAAATATAACTGTGCCAGGGAACTTTCTAGAAAATTAACATACATTTACTTATTTATTAGTCATAACCCTGTGACTTAGGTATTGATATTCCTACTTTCCAGATGAGGAAAACTTTTCACACATCTAATAGAGTTTTCAAATGTACTCAAGGTCAAAGGCTAATGACAGGCAGAATATATACCCACAGCAGAGTCCATGCTCCATCTGCCTCTCCTAGAGCCAGCACTCATTACAAATTTCCAAGAATCCAGTGAAGTGCATTTTCTGCATGCCAGCCAGCATCAATGCACAAAAAAGTTGCTAATGTGTTATGATAGCATGTCAAAACCATCATCCTTTACACATCAGATATCCTTAACCATGAGGTGGGCTGAGGCAAGCCTTCTTTGATTGACATAATAAGATAAGTTTTGATCCAAAGGGCAATTCAGGACATTTAACTAAAAAGTGTGGTGGAGGTTACATGTTCAGGGTGCTGTAGAAGTGTCCCCACTAGTCACTAGGATCAATGGAAAAGTTTTGTTAATGTTTAATACTTACATTCATCCAGTTGTCTGCTGATATTCCTTTAGTGGTTCTGCTAAAACACAACCCATTCTGTGTATACCATTGGACAGTTTTCCCACAGGCTTATCCTGCATTTGGAAACCTAGTGACTTAGGGTCCCATCATGACATAGACAACTGGATTCCAGAAACTGGAGAAATGTCCATTTGCTGACTGCAAACCAATGTAACATGATCATAGATTCTGGAACCTTCCTTTTGCTCATGTTTTCATTTTTCTCTGTTGTCCATGAAAATGCTAGCCACTTTTTAATGCCCAGCACAATACATTATTGAGAATGTCTCCTGGATCACTTGCCTGGCTGACATGAAGGCAGATGATTTATTCACAGAGAACCCTCCTCCTCAGTTCTCCTTCCTTCAGCATCAGTGGCCTCTAATCTTCCAAAACATTCATGCTGTCCCAGTTTCTTCTATGAGAGAAAAAGAAACACTGCTTTTATCAGAGATTCAAATTTCTACCACCACCTCCTACTTCCCATTTCATCTCCAACAAGTTGTACTTGAATTTTAAAAGAGGGCAATGCTTGATCCTAGGGAATAGTGCATCATGAGGGTGGGGTGGTGTTTGAAAAGGGGGAATCCTTCCAGGCACCCTTGGGGTGATCCATTCCTGTTACAAACATGGCCATTCCTTCATGTAGATGTGTGTCACCTAAGCCTCAAGTAAGTTGGAAAGGTTGTGGAATTATTTAATTTTCAGAATAAGCAGTTGATATCTACCAGAAATAAGCCCTGATGATCTAAATCTTAGCCCAAGAGTATATACATGCTGATCACTCTCTCCACCCAGCCCTTGTTTCTGTGTCCTTGTTTTGTCTTTGTATAGATATACAGTGAGAGCCCACACTGTGTGTCCCAAACTGTACAAAGTGTTTTTGGAACTCTAATCTGCATTTTCAGCCCTCAAAGAGCCAACAATAAGCAGCAACAATAAAATGTCACAAGACAGTGAATTACTAAGGACAAAAGAAAAATTTCATATAATAAGAGGTGCCCTAGGAGTTCAGATGGAGCTAGAAAGCCCCAGAGGACTAGCATGGTGGGAAAGGCTTATATGAAGTGGGATAGGAGGATGTGTCAGGGATTTAAATTAGTGGAAAGAAGTGGGTAGGCATGATAGACAGTAATCAAATGTGACCATGTCAGTTCTTTCCATTTCTTTACATATATGTAGCTCCTCCTGTCAAAAGGAGGAGTCCATTTCCTATCCACTTGAATCTGGGAAGAACTTGTGGCCTACTTTAACCAACAGAATGAAAAGGAGTGGCATATTGAGACTTCCAATGACATAGGCTTTAAAAGGGCTAGCAGCTTCTACATCTTCCTTCTTGGCACCCAGCTGTCCAGACTCTGCTACTGAAAAATTAAAGATCACTTGAAGAGAGCTCCTGGAAGGTGAGAGTCACTCCACATGAATAAGCCCAGCTGACCCTCCATGGAAAAGTGCCCAGCAAGTCCTGCCCAAATTCCTAACTCACAGAATTTTTAAGTCACTATGTTTTGGGGTGATTGGTTAAACAGCAACAGATAACTGATATGATGGAGATAAAAGGGCATACATGAGTGATGAACTGCTGCCACATGGAAGGATGGCATAAATAGAATGAGAATGTATACACATGATATTTGGCGAGCCCTATACTGAGTAAACCATTTTGACTAGAGCAGGCATTTCAGATTAGCAACTAGATCAACAAACTAGGACCAGTAAACTTTAATGTGGGAAGATCTTCAAGATTATTCATCCAATGCCTTCTGTAACGGATGCTATCAGTGTCTTCCTGTCAGTAGACCCTTGCCTTTATACTTCAGTGTATACCAACTCAATATCTAGCCACCAGCACCTGTGTTTCATTGCCTGGATGTTTTGTTTTTTTTTTCCTGGCCCCTGAAGCCCATTTGCCTATGCAACAGACCAGAAGTTCTGGGGAAATAATGTCTGTGAAGAGTAGCCATTCAGCTAATTACTGATAAGAGTTAGTGTATAACTATCCCAGCACAGGTGGACTCACTGTAAGATAGGTGTTCAACACTGTTTCTTGGAGTTCCCTTGGTAGAATTAAATCCCAGCTCATCACAATGGTAACTTGCATTATGTTTTCCGTACAGTGGCTCTAATAGTGCTTAGTTGTCTTGAACTTCATTTGAAACAACTTTGCTACATTGTATTGTAACAGTTGTCATCTCAGCATGCATTTAAAAAAAGCTTACCAAAATTGGTGAATTTTTGTGCAGCCATTTTAATATTGAAGATAGAAAATAATCAACATTCTTGGCATATTGTACTTTATTATTTCAAGAAAGGTAAAAATGCAACTGAAACACACAAAAAAGATTTGTGCAGTGTATGGAGAAGCTGCTGTGACTGATTATACATGTCAAAAGTGGTTTGTGAAGTTTCTTGGTATTATTGACATTTTGGCCAAATAATTCTTTGCTGTGGGGCTGTCTTGTGCATTGAAAGATGTTTAGCAGCGCCCCTGGCCTCTACCCATTAGAAGAAGCCAATAACCGGAGATAGGTGACATACTCAAAATATCCAAATCAATAAAGTTATTGGTAAAAATGAAAAATGTGTCATTTATTTTATGGAAAAAACTAATGAACTTTTTGGCCAACCCAATAATTTAATGGTTGCCTTCCCTTCCCTGTCACTCAACCCCACTCCCCTACTAGTATTTCCTGAGATCACCTCCCAATAAACTACTTGCTTTTAGGGAAACCCCAAACTAACCTGCTCTCATTTTACAGTTAGGAAAAACAAAGCCAAGATGTGGATTATTTTGGGTGAGTGCTATAACAAAGTGAACCAAAATATGCAGTTTGTTAAACAAAGTAGAATTTTGTTTCTCTCCATGTAACAGTTCAGTGCCAGAGGACAGACTCTGCTCTGAGAAATCATCTGTGAACGCAGGCCATTGAGGGAGCTTGTCATCCTCAATATGTGGCTTTCATTAGCAAAATTCCCATCCAGCAAGAAGGAATAAGAAGGTGTAAGTATGATTTGCTGATTACTGCCATCACTTCTGCTTGCATTTCATTGGTGAGAACTTGGTTGCAAGCAAGGCTGGGAAATGTAGTCCTTCTCAGCAGCCATATGCCCAGCCAAAAGAGAATAAATTAGTGAGGAGTGGCAGACAGGAGCCTCTGACACAGGAAAATCAGGTAATTGCCCAAGTGCCTGCATTTAGTTAGTGGACAACTAGAGTGATAAGCCTCTACCCACCTTTTTTTTCCTTCTAACACCCTTATTGATTCCAACCAGATTGTGGCAGGTCCCAAATATCATCCTTATGACTCTGATATTCTGCAGGGTCTATTTCCCCTCATCACAGAGTCAGGAAAGCAGAATAAGCCTTTGGGATCCCTTTCAAGTTCACTCTACACTAGACTGCTGAGTTGTACTTTTTCATCAAAGCAAATGGCATAAGAGGTCATAGTCCCTATTGCCTATGACCCTCCCTTTTAAGTAGAGTCAGCCAGCCTCACTGTCAAGCCCATGTTCCCCTTGGTACAAATTTCATTAAAAATCTAATAATGTTTATCTTTCTCAAGGAACTGCCATCCACCAGAACGGTGTCTTAAAAGCCATACAAATCTACAATAACAACACTGTCAAGGGTGCCCCTGGAGTTATGTGAAGTTCAATCTGTCTGCTATAATCACAGTCCTCTCCAGGGGAGGGAAAGGAAAAAGACCATGGGGCTGGCTACCATCTGTGATGACCAGAAACATTTTACAGTCGTCTCTGAAGAACCTGTACTTGTTTCTGTGGCTTGCAATTATCCATAGGCTGATTAAGTGCTAAAGCTCTTGATTTTTGAACCTAGTATCAGGGATGGAGATGCCCACCCAACATCAGCACCGAGCACAACTCATTTAAATATTAAAATAGAGGGAAATGAGAGCAGACAGATTTATGTAAGTGAATTCTCTTCATAAATTTTATATGCTAACCCATATTTTCAAATTCAATTTTTTGTTTTTTTTTAATTACTTCATTGTTGTTCAACTATAGTTGTCTGCATTTTCCCTCCACCACTCCCCCCGACCCCAGCCAATCCCACCTCCCTCCCCCCCTCCTACCCTCCCCCTTGGTTATGTCCATGTGTCCTTAATAGTGCTTCCTGGAAACCCTTCCCCGCACTGTTCCCTCCCCCTTCCCCTCTGGCCATTGTTAGATTGTTAATTTCAATGTCTCTGGTTGTATTTTGTTTGCTGATTTCTTTTGTTGATTATGTTCCAGTTAAAGGTGAGATCATGTGGTATTTCTCTCTCACTGCCTGGCTTATTCCACTTAGCATAATGCTCTCTAGTTCCATCCATGCTGTTGCAAAGGGTAGGATCTCCTTCTTTCTCTCTGCTGCATAGAATTCCATTGTGTAAATGTACCATAGGTTTTTGATCCACTCATTGACTGAGGAGCACTTAGGTTGCTTCCAGCACTTGGCTATTGTAAATTGTGCTGCTATGAACATTGGGGTGCATAGGTTCTTTTGGATTGGTGTTTGAGGGCTCTTAGGGTATAATCCCAGCAGTGGAATTGCTGGGTCAAAAGGCAGTTCCATTTTTAGTTTTCTGAGGAAATTCCATACCGTTATCCACAGTGGCTGCACCAGTCTACAATCCCACCAACAGTGCACTAGGGTTCCCTTTTCTCCACATCCTCTCCAACACTTGTCTCTTGATTTGTTTATGATGGCCATTCTGACCGGTGTCAGGTGGTATCTCATGGTGGTTTTAATTTGCATCTCTCTAATGGCTAGTGATGCTGAGCATCTTTTCATATGTCACTGTGCCCTCTGTATGTCCTCCTTGGAGAAGTGTCTGTTTAAGTCTTTCCCATTTTTTAATTGGGTTTTTGGTCTTCCTTGAGTGGTCGTGTGAGTTCTTTGTATATTTTGGAGATCAAACCCTTGTCCGAGTCATCATTGGCAAATATATTTTCCCATACAGTAGGTTCTCTTCTCATTTTAATGCTGTTTTCTTTAGCCATGAAGAAACTTTTTAATTTGGTGAGGTCCCATTTGTTTATTCTTTCCTTTATGTTCCTTGCTTTAGGGGACACATCATGAAGATGTTGCTGCGTGGAATATCTGATATTTTCCTGCCAATGTTTTCCTCTAGGACTTTTATGGTGTCATGGCGTATATTTAAGTGTTTTATCCACCTTGAATTTATTTTTGTGAATGGTGTAAGTTGGTGGTCGAGTTTCATATTTTTTCAAGTAGCTGTCCAAATCTCCCAACACCATTTGTTAAAGAGGCTATTTTAACCCCTTTCTATGCTTTTGCCCCCTTTGGCGAATATTAATTGACCATAGAGACTTGAGTTTATTTCTGGGCTCTCTGTTCTGTTTCATTGGTCTATATGTCTGTTCTTATGCCAGTACCAGGCTGTTTTGATTACAGTGGCCTTGTAATACAGTTTGATATCAGGTATTGTGATCCCTCCTGCTTTGTTCTTCTTTCTCAAAATTGCTACAGGTATTCAGGGTCTTCTATGGTTCCATATAAATTTCTGAAATGTTTGTTCTATATCTGTGAAATATGTCATTGGTACTTTAATTGGTATTGCATTGAATCTGTAAATCGCTTTGGGTAGTATGGCCATTTTGATGATGTTAATTCTTCCTATCCATGAGCATGGTACATGCTTCCATTGGTTTGTGTCTTCCTTAATTTCTCTCTTCAGTGTTGTATAGTTTTCTGAGTTCAGGTCTTTTACCTCCTTGGTTAGGTTGATTCCTAGGTACTTTATTTTTCTTGTTGCTGTATCAAATGGGATTTTTTTTCCTGATTTCTGCTTTTGATGTTTCATTGTTAGTATACAAAAATGCCTTTGATTTGTGAATATTGACTTTGTATCCCACTGTTTTGCCAAATTCATTTATTAGGTGGAGTAGTTTTTTGGTGGAGTCTATAGGATTTTCTATGTATACTATCATGTCATCTGCAAACAATGACAGTTTGACTTCCTCTTTTCCAATTTGGATGCCTTTTA
This sequence comes from Macrotus californicus, assembly GCA_007922815.1. Lineage (NCBI taxonomy): Eukaryota > Metazoa > Chordata > Mammalia > Chiroptera > Phyllostomidae > Macrotus > Macrotus californicus. The sequence continues at coordinate 16,217 of VMDR010021874.1, forward strand.
TTTCTTTTTGTTGTCTGATTGCTGTGGCTAGGACTTCCAATACTATGTTGGGTAGGAGTGGTGAAAGTGGGCATCCTTGTCTTGTTCCTGATTTTAGTGGGAAAGCTCTAAGTTTTTGCCTATTGAGTCTGATGTTGGCTGTAGGTCTCTCGTTTATGGCCTTTATGATGTTGAGGAATGCTCCCTCTAATCCCATTTTGCTAAGTGTTTTTATCACAAATTCAGTTTTTGAACAAAGGAAAGAAAGTGTCATTTTTTTTCTCAAGGGCAATGGAAGTAAATGAATTTTAAAAAATTGTTTATTGAAAGAATTTGTTAAATTGCTCTGCACTGTTCTTATCTCTCA
>VMDR010021875.1:0-16563 GCA_007922815.1 Macrotus californicus
AAAAAAAAAACCTAATGAGATCACCTAAAACAACACCACCTAGAAATAGTAGCAATTAAAATTAAGCAGTACTCCAAATATCTCGCTGCATAGCTATAGCTATGAGAATAAAAACTGTATTACTGCCTTATATTCTGCGCACTTTTGCATACTTCTATTTTGGATTATTTTGCATGCTATTTTAAGTAAATTTCTACTTTGAGTTGTCTTTTAATTTAGCAAAAGCAAAAGAAATTGCGCTAACATCAAAGATGTTTCTAGGCTTCAGACAAAGATGGGTTAACCACCTTACTAGTGTTCTTACCATTCCTGTTGTTCAATAGGGTTTCATCAGTTGTTTTTTGCCAAGAAGGGCTCATGTTCGAGAGTACCTTCCTGTCGCTTTGCATTTGATGTACCATTTGGAGGTGTTTAATTTTCGTTTAGGATTGTGCCGACTTAGTTCCATTGTTGTCTGGCACTAATTGGTGCCATAGAGAATTTGTAGGTAAATCTGATTTTCTTTCTTATAAGCAATTTTCTCTTTATTCCCAGATGCCTAGCAAGTCTGTCTCATCAGAGCCATTATTTTCTGGGAACATACACTATTATTTTGTTCTGAATATTCAGTTTTTTTAATTCAAGTTTTCTATTTCAAGTACACAAATTATCCTGTGATTTTGTGTCTTCTGCACCGTATCTATTGTTGAGTCTTTGAGAATTTCTCCATTTTTTAGACTATCACATGATGTCACTGTTTTCTTTTGCCACTAATTTCAACTTTCTGATATAGCTTATCTGTGTTTTTTATTTGTAAATTATACACTTGTTCTGTAATGATACTGTTTTATTTCTATATTCTTTCTCATATAATTCTCTTATTTAGTCATCTTTGAACTCTTATTTGTTGAAAATACATCTCTTCAGAGGAAATGTTCTTCTTTTCTGAGTTACAATTTTTTTGAGAGTGGATTCATCTGTCTTTTTCATGCCATACTCATGTCTTGGGTTCATACTTGAGTATGTGTTTAGCTATCGTTACTTTGCACTGAAGGTCATGTCATTGTGTTAATCGATGTTTTAAAATGTGTCGTGATCACATTTCTATTGAACTCCCGAGTTATCTGGAATCTCTTTGTCTTCTCAGACACAATCTGAGGTTAGGTTGTTTCAGTGAGAGGCGAAGGCAATTCCCACAGGCTCTATAGCTCCATCAGTGTTGGCGTGTTCCTTTCCTTTATGAAATATTTTTTTACTTTTCTTATATCAGTATTTATACCCTATAGTTGGGCATATATATCTCATTTCCATGAGTGGATATACTTGAATTTTGATCGTTCTCCTATTCACCATGAATCTCTGAGAAAATACTATGAGTCCTAGAAGCAATGTATGTGTGTGTAGATCTTAAAATCTTCAAGGATAAATAAAATTTTTAATCCTAGGGATTTGCAAAAAATCTTTCCTTGGTCTGCCTTTTAGTAACTTCATACCAAGGGGCATTGATGAGACTCTTCTTCTAAGCAGCAGGCTCAGAATCCGGGCTGTTGAGGACATTCTGTGTCTTCTTTGGCAGCCACTTCTACTCTTTGTGGATCTCACATTATATCTAGTTTCTTGCTGATTTGCTGCTGGTGGATTTTTTGCTGACACTGTTTTGGTGGTGGTGGTGGTGGTGGTTGTATTAGGTCATAGGGTCATCGGACGCTAAGATTTACTCTGCCAACTTACCTACAAGTTTTCAGAGCCAAATTTCATGCTCACTTGCTGCAGTCATCTTTGTTCTGGTTCTTGGAAAAAGTGTTTCCGTGCTTCATCTATGGGGTGTTCTGTGTCTTTATATTTATCATCAGAGTCACCATCATCATCAAGCTACATGCATGCCTTCAGTCCAACTTGCCTCAGATAACTCTTGGAAGCACTAATGTAAGCCATGTATAATGTAAGAGGAAAAACAGATCGACCTTTCTTCAACTCCAGTTTGCACTTGAAGAACATAGATCTAGAGAAATTAAGTAGAAGTTATATTCACACAACTGATTCTTTTCCAAGGAAGTTCAAGATTATGAATGAAGCCAGCTTGGTATTAAAGCCTAGTTTACCCTCAGCTTATCTCTGTGATCTTGGTCAAATCATTTAATTCTTATAAAAATTATTTTCTTACGCTTGAAAGTGGAATTATAACTTGTCATGCAGTATTGTGAGGCTCAGAAATAATTTAGCATATTACCTGGCATATAATATTTAATAGTCAATAGTTATTATGGATATTATCTCTTACTTATAGGCCAGGGTCCTTTCTCTCAGGCAATGTCAGGATATAAGTTATTATTAAATGTTTTTAAAATCGTTTTTCCCCCATGTTGAACAAATTCTTATTTTCACCTTAAACAAGAAAAAAATAGTGGCTAATATTTATCATTCCTATTTTTCTCTACTAAGTACAAATAAGTAAATACTGATATGAATGAAGCATGTTTAGTGGAAAATTCAGTTTGATTTATTTGCTAATTCATATCAATTAGACTTTGAAGGGACAGGTGAATGATGTGTTCATACAAATGTTTGGATGTGACAAAGCCAGTTAGGTTTTTGAAAAAAGGGCTCCTGCCAGGCAAGCCAGACACCAGTGAGATGTGTCCTATTTGTGAGAATTCATGGCGAACACAGCGTGATCTGCACTTTGCATGATGTGGAGGTAAGACAACACAGTGCAGCATGGGGCCAATGGGAAGAGGAGATAAATGGTTGGAAAACACCACTAAACACAGAAGAAAGCTGGCATTCTGCATTAGGGATCTACCAGCAGTTTAGCTCAGGTATCTCCAGGGTCCTGTAATCAAGCAGGATTTACCCAGCACTTTGCTTTCAGAAGGAATCCAAAGCAATGCAACAAATGTCTCCTGAGTGCCCTCTACAACCCTGCCATTGGAGATAGAGGACCCCAGACAGAATCCCTGCTGTCAGGTAACACACAGTCTAGGGGAGGTGGCAACCTGTGTACAAAGTAATCAATTAAGTGGCTGATTGTAATGAATGTTATCATGGGGATAGCACCAAAAGGAATAAATGAATTCTAAGTGTATTTAAACCAGATGCTGATTAATAAAGAAGATTTTGATACATGCAGGACAGAGAGTAAAGTTATAATTAATTAAATTAATATGAGCTTTCTGGGTTTTCCAAGGGGTGAGAGGAGAAGGGGGCTGTGGAATATCAATAGAAGAAACCTGCAGAGTTCAGGTTGCATTTGGGTACTTTGCTTGGGATGCACTGAACCTGTTTTATACATTGCACCGAGCAAACCTCGTCCTTATCTCTTGGCTCTCCAATTAAGGTTGGTACAATGGCTTCAGGCTATTGGGCAGCAAAGAAACTGATGTCCTTTGATTGTTTGAAGCAGGGAACTCAGCCCACGATGAGCTTATGTTTTAAGAGGATAAATGGTAACTAAATTGGGATAGAGAACTGGCCCCCTGACAATATGGTACTTGCTTTCCCTGGGTTTGTATTCCAATGGGTGTGACAGATCATAATTAAACAAATAGAAAAGATAAGAGCAGATTGGAATGAATGCAGTAAAGGAAATAACAGGGGTGGCAGAGAACTTGGAAAGGACACTTCAGATAAGAGTGTTGAGATAAAAGGAATTAAGGAATTTGAAAATCAATGAGGAAGTTATTCTGGACAGAGGGGAAAGTAAATATAAGAATTCTACTTCTGAGTATATATTTAAAAAGAAACAAAACACTAACTCAAAAGAATATATGCAGCCCTATGTTCATTGCAGCATTATTTACAAGAACCGAGAAATGGAAGCAACCAAGTGCCCATCAATAGATGAGTAGATACAAAAGGAGTAGTACACATATAAAATATTACTCAGCCATGAGAAAGAAGAAAATCTTACTATTTGTGACAACATGAATAAAACTAGACAGTATTATGCTAAGTAAAATAAGTAGTAGAGAAAGAGAAATGCCATATGATTTTACTTATTTGTAGAATCTAAAGAGCAAAATAAACAAACAAAATAGAAACAGACTCATAGATACAGATATCAAACTGATGATTGCCAGATGGGAGGAGGGATGGGGGTCCTTCACTGGGTAAAAAGTGAAGGAATTCAGAAGTACAAATTGGTAGTTACAAAATAGTCACAGGAATGTAAAGTACAGCACAAGGAATATAGCCAATAATATTATAATAACCACGTATGGTACCATGTGGGTACTTAAAATACCAGGGGACCACTTTGTAAAGTCTGTGACTGTCTAACCACTATGCTGTACACCTGAAACTAATACAAAAGGATATTGAATGTAAGTTGTAATTGAAAAATTAAAAAGAGTTCCAAGGTGACTCAATGTTTGGCATGTTGAAGCAACAGAATGAAAACCAGTTTGGCTGGAAGATGGTAATTGGAGGGAAGACTTGAATGAGATGAAGCAGACGAGGTCAGGAGGAAGGTCCAGTAAGCGTTGCACGTCATGGCACAAGTTTGGGTTGTATCCTCAGAGAAATGAGAGGCCATTGAGTCATGTGAGGCATGGTTGTAAAATATTCTGCTTTAGTATTTAAAAGACATTTGGCTGCTGTGTAGCAGATGGAGGGTGGGCTGTCTCTTGTCAACTGAATGTCACCACCATGTCCTTCTAAGGTTGGTAAGTCTTTCTCAGAATCACCTTCTATGTTAGGTTTGGGGCTAGATCTTGCCAAGGAGCGCCACATCTGTGGTGTCTGGAAAACGGAAGTGAATTGGAAACTTTACTCTCTAGAGGCGATGGGAAACACATGAATATGCAGATGTGAGCATCAGAGCAGCTTCCCAGCAGAGTCCTGAAGACTGCCTGCTTGGTGACTGCAGACTGAGCCTGCTGGGGAGCTTCTCAGATGGTCTGAGAATTATAGTAACTCCCAGGAAAGTTCCAGAAAGCCACCAAGTTGAATAATCCAGGCTGAGATCTTCAGCATGGGCTTGAGTGGCTTCAGCATTTCTCTGGCACCTGCCCCCACCTCTCAGCTTTTCCTTTTGTTTCTACAATGCAGAGACTAGTTTCTGTTTCCTGACTGATATAAAAAATATTGGAAAGGATTAGAAGCTGTGAGAGGACATATGACATGATAGAGTAGCAGGGAATAATGATGGATTTGAGACATAATTGGTAGAAGCACAGAAAATATTAACATGTGGATTGCATGGGACAGGGAAGTAAAAGAAAGAGTAGAGGATGTCTTCTATGTTTTTAGCTTGGCAATGGTGCCATTTAATGGGATGCAGAAGTTTAAGACTGAACAGGTTATAAAGATAGATAACCTGCCCTGGCTGGTGTGGCTCAGCGGATTGAGCGCAACCCTGTGAACTGAAGGGTCACTGGTTTGATTCCCAGTCAGGGCACATGCCTGGGTTGCGGGCCAAGTCCTCAGTAGGGGGCACGCGAGAGGCAACCACACATTGATGTTTCTTTCCCTTTCTTTCTCCCTCCCTTCCCTTTTCTTTAAAAATAAATAAATAAAATCTTTAAAAAAAAAAGATAGATAACCTAAGAATGGGGGAAAATCTTTGAGAGAGAGATAGCAGGCAAAGACCGCAGACTTTCTGAAATGACATTGGAGCTTCTGGGCCTGATATGGATGCAGAGGCTTTTGGGTCTAAGAGTCAGTTAGGCGAAGATATATTTTGACATTTTTATGCCTGGAGAGTTAAAAGGACCAAAGTGCATTAAAGGAAAGGACTCAGGAAGCTGACTTGAGAAATCTCAGGAACAGTTCACTCACAGAGAGAAGATTAGGTTATCTTGAGCAGAAGAAAACTGGGTTCAAATCCAAACTCTACCACATACTAGCTATGTGTCTCAGGGGAAGTTAATGTCTTTGAGCCTCTATTTCTTTATCTGTGTATTAGAAATAATTTTAGTACCTACCAAAAACACCCAATGAAATTATGAGTATTGAATACCTGCTCATTAATTATAGCTTTCATCCATCCTGAGCAACTACTAAATACTAGAGACTGAACCAGGCAGTTTGTATATAAATGCTCCTAAAAAGTATGGGGTGCCACTAATCAGATTACGAGGGGCCCTGGTCTACTCTGGGGAGCCAGGGAAAGTTTCCTATGCAGTGATGTTTGCACTGAGCCCTAGACGTTGAGTAGGAATCACCTAGATATGTGTAATGGGAGTTTTTGTCAGCTGGATGGGGTGGAGATGAAGAGCATCCCAGGTCTCAGGTGCAACATCTCTAAAAACACTGAAACAGGGTGCAGGAACGTACCTTTGGTGCTCAGAAAAGACTAGCAGAGCTAGTGCTGAAGGTCTGAGGGGAAAGAGAGTAAGAAGACTTTTGGATTCCTTCTCCCTAGTCCCATACAACTCCCAAGAGTTAACTACAGACAATAATTTAAAGTAGATATTTTCAATCAGCCAAAATCATAGTCATTACTTGGAAAAAACTTATTATTGGGTTGGCCAAAAAGTCTGTTATGTTTTTTTTCTGTATGATGGCTTTAGTTGTTTTTAATTTCATTCAAAACAATTTGGTTAGATTGTACTGTGACAGCTGTCATATGAGTATGTATTAAAAAATGTATCAAAATTGGTGAGTTTTTTGTAGCTGTTTTAATATTAAAGATGAAAGACAATATGCAACATTTTTGGCATATTATGCTTCATTATTTCAAGAAAGGTAAAAACGCAACTGAAAAACACACAAAAAAGATTTGTGCAGTGTACGGAGAAGGTGCTGTGGTGACTGAATGTGTCAGAAGTGGTTTGTGAAGTTTTGTGCTGGAGGTTTCTTGCTAGACGATGCTCCACGGTTGAGTTGATCGGTTGAAGTGGATAGTGGTCAAATTGAGACATTACCCAAGAACAATCAATGTTATACCATGCGGGAAATAGCTGGTGTACTCAAAATATCCAAATCAATAAAGTTATTGGTGAAAATGAAAAATACGTCTTTTATGTTATGAAAAAAGCTAAATGGACTTTTTGGCCAACCCAGTATTTGCCAGGCACTGCATTCAGTACCCGCTCACGTTAGGAGATGGTTGGATACATAACACCCAACGTTGGACAAATGACAGACAATTTATTAGTCACACAATCACAGACGATGGGGGAAGGACACCACATGTCAGTCAAGGGCACAGCACACCAGGTAAGGCCATAGGAAGGGGTGCACTCAGGAACCCACTGAACAAGTAGGGGCTGTGGAGGGCAGGCTGTGGAGTATGCAGAGGGTGGGGTGCCCCCTGGCTCCTGTGGGAGGATGCGAGTGGCTTGTTTGAATAATTTCGTGGACTGGCATGAAGCTGAAACCTGTTGTCCGGAGATGAGCAGAACCATGTTTGACCCTTTGATGAGGAGGATTGTTTAGCTAGGGAACCATATTCACAAGAGCAGAGTGGGGAAGGAAACTTGCAGCTAGGCCATTTGAGCCCTCCTGATTCTACAGCAATAATATTGAATCTTAATTTTAGATCTTATACCACAACTGGGAAGTGAATGGTCATTTGATTATTGTCCCACTAGAGAGCTACAGACAGGCCAGGCAAGAGTGGATTTTATGTTGGATTGTATTCTAGTGCTTCCAGTTTATTACAAGAGTCTCTCCTTTTCCATTTCTCTATATCCCAAAGCCCAGGGGAAGTGATACAAACTCGGTGAGACTGTCACAAAATAATGGGTGCACCTCGCAAAAGATTATCTGGTGGATGGCAGTAAATCAAGAGCTAATGTCCTGAGCATTGTGCTAAGCAGCAAGAAATCCACAGGGCCTGCTCAGCTGAACTTGACATTATAGTAGGGGAGAAAAATCTTACACATGGGAAACAATCAGCCAAAATGTGTTTATAGTAGAAAGAGAACTAGAGTCAGGCAATGTGTCTGATCCTAGCTTGGCCAAATAACAAACTAACTGAATTTGGTCAAGCCATTTCCCCTTCTGAGCCTTGGTTCCCGGTCTGTAGAAGGTAAAGAGAGAGAGATAACGTAAGCAGCATAGGAGTCCCTAGACATGTTGCCCAACTTGACTTGAAACAGCATCTTGGTTCCTAAGAATCCCAACATTTGTCAAAAAGTCAAAGTGACCCTGCATCTCTTGGGAATACATTTTTTTTTGTATGTTTATTTTGTTATTTTTTTCTCAAATTTTTTCTAATTATGAAAACCATTCTTTAAGCTATTCAATAAAAATATAGATTTCTGGGCACCTCCCACTGAAGATTCTGAAAAGTAGGTCTGAAATGGGAACTTGTAAATGACACTAGAAGTGAAATCACAAGGCCTGAATTTAGTCAGGTCTCTACTTCTGATTAGATCTATGACATCAAGCCATTGGGCTTCTCATCCTTAACATGCAGGTAACAGTGTTGACGTGAGGATAAAATGACAGCATCTACCTAAATCATCCAGCACCCAACCCAGCACATTCTGGGTGCTTATTGAGTCAAATCTGAGCTCATAATATTTGGGGCTTAGGTTAGCACAGTAAGTCTTCCTTTTTCCATTAGAAGTCATCAGATAATTGTGGACCTGAGTACCCTTTCCCCATTGGATATAGAGACAGCATTTCAGCTCTGTAACTGAGATCCTTCTCTGGACTTGATTTCTCTGCTAGAATTTTTACAGTTGGGGAGGTTTTCAATCAAAAACACTGAGTTTGCTGCTTCTGAGACAAACACAATGCCTCTTACCCCATGAAGGAATAAAGTTCACAGACAGAATATCTAGAAAAAGAGAAAGGAAATCTCTGCCGGGTCTTGGCATTGGGCATTTTGAAGAGGCAATCTCTCCAATACTACAAGTTGGACATGACAATGATGAAGAAAGGAATACCATCTACTGAGTTCCAGGCATCATCCTTATATCAACCCAACATCACACATAAGAAAAACTGAGGTTTCACAAGATTAAGTGAGTGGGACTTCAAATGTGATTCAAAAGGATGCAAAGCAAAGTCCATTGTTGGGGCTAGAACCTTAGTCTCTCTCATTCCCAATCTGACCTTCTTTCCAATATGTCAGGATGGATGTAGCAACACCATTTTATTTTAAGTGTTTGATGTTAGAATACTGATCTGGAGAATATAGACCAAAGGCCTGGGATGTGGGTATATTATTCACTGATAGATGATATGGTGAAACAAAGAATTGAGTTAGAATTCATGACATAAATTAGAAGTGACATCCTGAGCTGCTGAACCTTTGTCAAACAACTTTTACCCACTGGTCAGCTTGACATCTCCTAGCTGGAGTCATCAGCACAGGGGACCTCCTAAGAAGGGAGAAGAGCGAGCGGTATAAATGACATGCATGAGTTACTGGGTGCTCAATAGCTCATGAAGAACAAGCCTTTGTGATATGTGGTGTCCCTCATCTGAGACCATACGGTGATCATAAATGCCATAGAGTGACAAATGACTATAAAATCTCCAAGCCAGCCCTCCACAAAGCCAAACTCCTGAGCTTCAGCAGGAGGAAGGTCAAGCTGGCGAAAGAGAGAGGGCAGCTGATGGCCTGCTGTGTGAACTCCTCGCTGCTTCTTCAACCCACGTCATCCTCCAGCACCCCTGGAGGAACTGCTTTTGCCCAGAGACCCACCATTGATTTCACCTTTTGTCTGGGTTGTCCCCCTGCCTGGAATACTCTCTCCTTCTTGTCACTGTAGCCAGAGTGACATGCTTTAACATTCAGGGCAAGCACCTCTTTCCCAATTAAGCTTCTCTTACTCCATCCAAGTTCATTGTCCTCATCTGTACTTTCCCAATTTCCCATGCATATTTTCTCCATGCCCTTGTAATGCACTAATAAAAATGATTATAATTGTCTTTATGTGCTTGTCTCTTCCACTAGCCTCTGAACTAGCTGCGGTCAGGGAATCTGTCTTTTCTTTTTAAATCCTTAGTGCCTAACATGCAGCCTATACACTGTGGTTCTCCAGTTTTAGTGCCCACTTGAATCCCTGCAGACCCAAAGATTTCTGCTTCAATAAGTCTGTGGCAGGGCCTGAAAGCTTGCATTTCTAACAAGTTCTCCGGTGATGCTGATTGGTGCTGGCCTGAGGATGAATTTTGAGAACCACTTGCCATATACCATAGTTACTAAATACACTTGTGTTATACTGTCTATGTGGTTACAAGCATCTGGTATGGAGTCACCAGGAACTTGGGTTGAAATCACAGTTCTCCAGGCTGCATGACCTTGGACAAGTGACTTAAGCTCTCAGAGCTTAAGTTTCCTTATCTAATAAATGGGTGCAATAAGAAAATACTAAAGCATTTATTAGCAGGCTGCACATGGCTTCAAGCTCCTGATGGTTCTGAGCTGGATGTAGAAGCACAAGGAGGGAAAATGAGAGAAGGCGGGATGTAACAGTTCAGTAATCCCTGAACGAGGACCAGCCTCACACAAGGAGCCCAGCAGTGCCTTTAATTAAATACTACACACATTTACTTACTGAAGGATTTTATTTGCTTAACATAAACTGATAAGCGATCAGTAGGGCATGACAGCCTCCAGGGTGCTGGAAAGAATCTGTTTTGAATTTTTATACATCAATCAAGCGATTCATATACCCCCCTCTTCAGCGAGGGCTTGCAAAATTCAGTCTGGTGGGTTTTCCACTAGGGCTTACTACTAAAACCCTCTCATTAATAAGTAATCAGCCTCTACTGATCTGCTCCCACGCTGCCCTCCAGAGCAGCTGTTTCCTCCAGTGTTGCGATTTAAGCTCTGCTAACAGTGATGAAAACAGATTTGTGTTGCGTCTCTCCTCATTAACCTTATTATAGAGTTTAGATCCCATGACACATACTTTGAAAAAATATACCCTATTTAGAAAAGGGTGAAAACTTTTTTTTCACCTTGGTTGGCTTGATATTTCTCAATAGCTGGACAAAGAGTAAATGGATTTGGTCAATTTTCAAATTATGGCTTCGAGAGGAGGAGAGGCATGGTCCGCAGCCCAGCCTCCAATTTTTCCTCAGTGAAGAGAGAGAAACTTCAGAGAATAATAACATAGAACAGCAGTTGAACTGTGATGTATAAAGCTAGGCACGGTGATTTGTGTGCAGTTGGTAGAGACCAGGGATGCTGCTCCACCTCCTACAATGCACAGCCCAGGCTCCCCCTCCCCCACCCTCTCGACCCCTCCCAATACCCATAGTGCTGAGGAAAACTCTGAACTAGAGCTCAAACTCCTGGTTCATAAAGTAAAGGATCTGGAGCTTCAGTAGGGCTATCAGCACTTTAGTTGTCCATGCCCATTTGAAGTGCGACCACAGTTAGTCCTGTGGGAACTCAGCAGGGGAGTCGTCTTCTGGGGCATTGTCTTGGCTGCCTGAAACTTCTCTAGGAAAAAATAGGGAAGTCATCTGTCTTTGTGTTACTCAGAGGAGAGGTTATAGCTTCGTATAGGAGGTCAGGGAATGGGAGAGGGTAGGGAACATGTGAGCCAAATCCTAAAAGGCCGAAGTTAGCATGAGTGGAAGAGAAACCACCATACACAAAGGGCTGGGGAGAAAAAGAACTGGTATGTTTGGGGAGCCATCAATGATTTAACATGACCGGAGTGGAAGAGTGATAAGAGCTGTGGACATATCAGAAAGCTCTTTGTGTCCAAGTAAGGATCTTGGGTTTTTATCCTCAGGCCAATAAGAAGTCAGTGAACACTTCTAAGTTATCCAAATGTTTGCTCCTTCTCTGCAAACCCACCTAGAAACTCAATACCCTCGCCTCAGGAATGTATCCCTGCTGTTATCACTACCTCTTTCTTCAAGGATTAAAGTCCTTCCCTGGACCCTCAGGCCTTTGTGAATCCAGCATTCCCCCACCACCTAAGGCTGTGGGCTCCCTGCTTGCACTTACAAGTATTATTTGTCCTGGATCCTTGAGGCTTGAGGCCAGTTTGTTTTTTCTTAAAATCTTTCTGACTGGCTTATTTCTGTGACTCCCATGGCACTGTGCCCTCCAGTGTAGGCTGATACTCACATCTCTACACCGTCTTTTGGGGCAGCCCTCACTCTCCTCAAATCATCAGGCGTCCTCGCGAGGCTCACTGAACTACAGCCAGCCAGACCACCACCTACCTCTCTTTCTCTCTCTCGGGTGACCAGCTGTCCTGGTTTGCAAGAGCTCTAAAAGTGGGATTTTCCAGTTTAAAACCAGAAAAGTCAGGGCAAACTGGGACGAGTTGGTGTCCGTCCCTACCCATCCTGCAAAAACAAGTAGTCACGCCCACCTAGTCCTGAGGTCTGGACTGTTTCCAGTTCACCCCTGACTTTCCTTCTATGTGTAACTCAGGCAATTTTGAGTTTCCACATAGCTTTTCATCATCCTCTCACCCCCTGTCTCAGCTTCCCAAACTGGTGGCACCACCAGACAAAGATATAATTAATTAAGCACAAAGGCAGGGTGGAGATAACCATGAATAGTTTTAAACCCAGCCTGGGGGAAATCAGTTGTCCGTGGCTCAGGAAGGCAGCAGGGGATGGTGACAATACTTCCCCAAACGCATTTCTAAAATATTATTTTCTCTGTTCTGTCATTTATTTTTTTAGTTAGAAATAATATATATGTCCCAGCATCACCTTCGGTTTTGTTATATTTTTCCAATGCCTACAGGTATTTGTACCCCAATGGCTCCATTGCAGCTAAACTTTGTTTACATATTTCAGTTTGAGGTGAGTCAGCCTCAGGCAGGATGAGAATGTCAGGTAAGATCTGTTTTCTTACCTGATTTCCCTGCCTGATTGCCTGCTTTCATTTCTGGGGCTACAAGGAACCTGACCGAGCTGTGGACCAGGAAACCTGCAGGTTTAGAAACGCAGAGGATGAAAAGCTGGCTGTCTCTTTGTAACAGCTTGAAGATATTTTGCTTAAATCTGAAATGTGCTCAGGTAACCCGTTTGAAAACACCCATTCACATCCCTACCCTCTTCACCTCCCAGGTATCTTCTCGTTAGACTATACCCTTTGAAGCAAGCTGATTCCAGACCTACTTGAAAAGGGAGCCCAATAATAAAATAAGTATGAAATAGTTGTAGGTTTGGCTTGCACATTGGAAGTGAATATTTTCCAAGAGAACTGGTGGCATCCTGGGCTCATCACAATCTGGCCAGTATCTGTCTTTCCAGATGTATCACTTCTACCCCATACACATTCTGGTCAGCCACACAAAACAATTCTCCAAAACCCATTATGCCTTTTCATGCCTCCATTCCTCTTCACACTTACAGTTTTCATAACCCAGAATATCCTCTGCACCCCCTTCCTTGCCTGCTAAATGCCTACTGATTTTTTAGGATGCTTTTCAAACATCCCTAAAGGTTTTCTGGACTCCAGCAAGAAATTATTTATTCATGCCTCTTTGCTCTCTTAACCTGTTGAACAAGCCTCTGTGTGTCAGACCTCCACTGGAAGCTCTGGAACCTGTGCCACTCTGGAAATCTCTGGGAGCCCATAAAGACACGGTATGGCAATGAAATGGAGTGCTGGCATGAGGGACCTGAAACTCCGTGTGGAAGGGGAAGCTGGCCTACTTTGGGACTGATAACAATATCTAAGACTCCTCAGAGGAAAAATTATTTTTCCCTTTCACTTGATAGTCGATTGTGACAGCTTATATTTTTGCTTCTCCAGTCCCCTTTCCCATGAGTCTTTTCCCAGTAGTGGGTAAACTCTGTTCCTGGTCACAGTGGTGGACATGCCTAGAGGTTCTGCCAATCATAGAACCCCATCTCTCTAGAAGCAGTGTGATTGGTTCAGGGGATAGAAACATGACTCAAGCAGTCAATCAGAATCTTCCCTGGGACTGGTATATAAATAGTGGGAAGAGCCACTGGGGAATCTGGTTCAGAGTGTGAAAAAAGGCCCAAGCCAACTAAGGCTGCAGGAATTGCGAGCTGTTGCCATGGTAGCAGTAACAGGCAAGACAAGCTGAGGAAGAACAAAAGTTCCTTGTCTCTAAACTTCGGCCTGTCTATCTCCCTCTAGTGTCCCCTGGTGGCAGAACCCAAAAGAAAGTCAACTAGCAAAGGGGACGTTTAGTTTGCAGTTCAGCTCAACCTTATAGAACAGAGAATGGAAAGGTGATTTGGAGATGAGATGCAGTAACTTGTACAGAGAACAGACAAATTTACTTCTATGTTAATGACTTAAATTCTCAAAACAGTCCCTAAAAAGGTTATCATTGTCCCCACTGGCATTGAGAGAATAGAATAACTAAGTTACTTCCCCTAGTCACACCACAAGGGAGAGGAGAGGTGGCCCCACCAGGCCAATCAATGCTATCTTTGTGAATTAGGCAGGGTTGGTGCCTATTTGTGCAGAATGATTTGAGATTTCAGAGTCAATGGTCAGTCATCTTGTCATCATCTTTAGGTGAAATCAACTGTGAGACAGGTCCTGAGATTGTGTGATTTAGTGTGCTGGCTATATGAGGGTACAAAGTCCCCAGGGAAGTATCTAACCTTTTCCCCCAGGCCTCCCACCCCTCTGCCCAGACAGAGGTTATCGCTGTGGTGTGTGTCTAAAACCTTGTGAGATAAGATAAGTTCACCTTGGGGAGAGCCAGAGATATATTACTTTATAGGGCTTAAGCCAATTTCAATCGTGTTTCCTCAGCCTCACAAGATAAGCAACTTTGAGCTATATAAGGGAAAAAATTAAAGCAACAGACTGTTTGGCACCAGGGAACTCAAAAGATCAAAGTCCCTCGACACCAAGAAATTGATAATATCAAGGGGTTTGTGCTAATAAAATGGTTCAACACAGGACAGGGACCTTTTGGCGTGAGAGGTGTGCCAGTTGTCCTGTTGTTACCAGGACTTCCCGTCCGTGCCCTGCAAACGTCTGTGAACCTGGAACAGGGGTCAGCTCTGTACCTGACACAGGAGACTTGCCTGGAATAAGGATTTTAAGTAAGACCATTCAATTCCACTTTGCTCAACCATTTTGGTTTCCTAGAACTTCACTAGTAAGGCTCACATTAGTCCAGCCAAAACACAATAGCCTACTAGTCACATGGGACTGTTTTTAACCGGCCACATGGAATAACACAGCCCTTCAGATGTTGGTCAGCTAATGTAATCTGGGATTCGTTGCTGCCTAAACAGTTTTAAAATGGTTAAGTTTACGTGATATAAATTCCATCATGATTTTTTTAAAAAGGAATAAAGTGCAGATACATGCTACAACACGGATGGGCCTTGAAAAGAATCATTGACATATTGAGTCATGCTTGTAAAAAGCCGAGAATTGAGCATAGATTAAGAAGAAAAAAGATGTATGAGGTTGAACGGAAAATAGGAAATACATGCATGAGATAGAACTTCTCTCGCGTCTCTTTTGCCCTGAATATTTTTGTTACAACACTTATGACTAGCTCATGTTTTGTATCATCATTGTATATTTTTAGTAGACTTTGTTAGATAAAGTCTAGACTTCAGGACACTTTTTTTAGGGCAGTTCTGGATTCGTGGCCTAACCTTGTCCACTCCTCATCTAGTCCCAAATCTAGATCTCATGCTAATGCTATAGACTGGAACTTAAACCACATCTCTACCCATAGCCACAGGAAGGCTACAGATGCATTGCTGGGTTTCACAGTTTCTGAAATATGGAAGGCATTCTAGAAGAAAGTGTGAATGAATGTTGAGCAAGTCAGTCTATACATTTTCCCCAGTTTCACAGTATGGATTGGAGAGAAGCCAGATTCTGAATCTTTAACTACGCAGGACCTTCAGTCGCCTTTTATTATTTTTAATCATCTGGGTCAGTTGATACATCACTCTATAAGGCTTAAGCCAATTGTGGTTTTTATGCTATTTGCCAGAGTCCTAACTGACACAAACTTCAAGCTTCCTTCCAACTCTAGTGTCCTATGATTCATTTTACTTTGCACAAAAAATTTACCAGACATGATTTGGTGGGAAGGAAATGCAATATTAAACAGGAATGACCTAGATCAAAACTATGAATAACCTGGAGTCTGTCTCTCTCTTTCCCATTTAGCCTACTATCGTTCCTCAAACTTATTTTGGTTAACCATTCCTAGAGGGAGCAGTGTGCCCTAAATGAACCACAGGATATTTAGTTTGACAAATTTAGAAAAGATTTAAGCATTTTTAGTACCTTGATAAGCAAACTCTAGGCCTGCCTAACAATGAAATATTCAGTAGAACAGGTCACAGGGTACAGACAAAGGGGTAGTCGACTTGAACTTCTTTTTCTTGGGTGAGACAATGGAGATAAGGGTTTGGGGCAGATGACAGTACCCAGGGGGAAAGATATACTAGATAAAAAGGAAACATACTCTTTCTCTCCATGCAGTACAAATGCACTTTTATTAGGTTCTGGGATTACAAAGACAAGTAACAGAGCTATTAAAAGAGCACAAGGAAATAGTTCCCCCAAGTAGGGAGAGAGCAGTAATATTTTATTTTATTTATTTATTTTTTATTTTTTTTAAGAGTGACGGCAGAGTTTATTAAATCTTTTCTTTTTTTTAATATATTTTATTGATTATGCTATTACAGTTGTCCCATCTCCTCCCCACCCCTCACCCTGCACACCCCTTCCCC
>VMDR010021876.1:0-16562 GCA_007922815.1 Macrotus californicus
ATATTTCTGCTTTTAGGAAGGCATTGCCCCAGGAATTCTCTGCTCTCAGAAAGTGTGTTTGGGGAGTTGGGAGTGGGGCAGGGAAGAAGGGAGCCAGAGTTCTGCTGTGAACAGTTGAGTTGAGGAAAGAAAAAGAGAATCAAACTGAGATCTGAGCTGCTGCTGTCTACGTCAAATGAGAGTTTGTGCAGTTTGGGTCTAATTTAATTGCTTGCTAAAATAAAAATACGAACATCTTTGAAGGATATATTAATTTCCTGTTCTGCTATAACAAATTACTACAAACTTAGTTTTATTCTCTTTACAGTTCTGGAGGTCAGAAGTCTGAGATGGGTTCACTGAACCAAGGACAGGACTGGAAGCCCTGGGGGTGAATCTGTTTCCTTGTCATTTCCAGCTTCTGTATACTGCGCACATTCCTTGGCCCATGGTCCCCTTCCTCCGTTAACAAAGCCAGAGAGTTCGGGTTGGATCCTTCTTACATTGATTGCTCTGACTCTCACTTTCCTTCTGCCTCCCTCTTTCACTCTTTGTTTTGGCATTTTTTATTGTATTTTTTTCCATTTGCATTTAGCCCCCTTACACCCCTCTCCCCCCACTTTCTTTCACTCTTAAGGACCCCTGTAATACATTGGGTCCCCTGATAGTCCAGTTTAGTCTTTCAGTTTTCAGGCCATCTGGTTGGCAACCTTAATTCCATCTGCAGCTTTGATTCCCCTTTGCCATGTAACGTAACATGCAGGTCCCAGGGGTTCGGATGTGGACATCTTTGAGCAGGCCGCTATGCTGCCCACCACGGAGAGATTATATCTAGAGTCTCCACAATATAGCATTCACAATGTACGGGATACAATAAAAAATTCCTCAACATACGAAGAACATGGAAAATGTGACCCTTTTCCCAGGAACACGAGAACCAACAGAGGCCGAAGAACATGGAAAATGTGACCCTTTTCCCAGGAACACGAGAACCAACAGAAGCCGACCCTGAGATGACCCAGATGTTGAAACCATCAGACAAGGACTTGAATGTAGCTGTCGTAGCTTTGCTCACTGAGACAAAGTAATGTATTATTGTAATGAATGAGAAGGTAGAAAACCTCAGCACAGAAACAGACAATATAAAAAGAACCAGGTGGAAACTTTAGAATTAAAATACCTGAAATAAATTTCATGAGATAGGATTAAGAAAGAGTGAATACTTGAAGTTCAATCAATAGAAATGATCAAAACTGAAGAAGAGAGGGGAAAAAAGTGAACAGAGCCTTGGGGACCTGTGGACAATATGAAAAGATACATCTTATTGAAGTCTCAAAAGGCAAGGAAAGAGAGAGATGGGGTAGAATAATATTTGAAGAAAGAATACCTCTATGCTGCCCACATTTGGTTACAAATCAGGAAGCTCAGCAAACCCTAAAAAGCATAAATGTGAAGAAAATGCTCGCCTGTCATAGAATACTAAAAACCAATGACGACAGGATCTCGAAAGCATTCAGAAAAAAGTGACGTCACATACACGAGACCAATGATTTGAATGGCCATGGGCTTACTATGAACTATGGAGGCCGGAAGACCGAGGAACAAGGTTTTTTAAGTGCCAGAAGAAAAAAAAATGCTTTTAAGGTGTCAGCACTGTGGACTTTTGTATCCAGAGAAAATATCATTTGGCAATAAAAAAAAATAAATAATTGATACATGCTATGACATGGACGAAACTTGAAAACTTTTTGCCAAGTGAGTGAAACCAGCCACAAAAGACCACATATTTCATAATTCCACTTATATGAAATGATCAGAATAGCCAAATCTACGTTGTATCAGTGGCTGCCTAAGGCTGGGGGATGGAAGGAAAGAGGGATGACTGTTCAGTGGTATGAGGTTTCTTTTGGGGGTGATGAAAACACTTTAAGATTGATTGTGATGGTTGTACAACACCGTGAACTTAACTAAAATCCCCTCTGGACCGCTTCAGGAATTGTTCCACTTCACTTGCTCTCCACCAGATCTACGCAGCACACAGCAAGCACCTGGATCAAATTTCCCAAAACGGGACTCTGTGATGGTTACCTTTATGCGTCAGCTTGACTGTGAAGGGATGCCCAGAGAGCTGGTAGAATATGATTTCTGGGTGTTTCTGGGCAGGTACCTGTGGAAGAGATTAGCATTTGAATTGGCAGGCTGAATAAAGTATGGCCTTTACCAATGCTGGTGGGCACCGTTCAGTTCGCCGAGGGCTTGGATGGAACAAGGCAGAGGATGGGTGAACTCACCCTTTGCTGGTGCTGAGACCTCTGTCTTCTCACCTTGGGCAGTGGTGCTTCTGGTTCTTGGGCCTTTGACTTGGACTGAATTCTATTACTGGCTTTCCTGGATCTCCAGCTTGCAGACAGCAGATCATGGGACTTATCAGTCTCCATAATTGCATGAGCCAATTCCTATAATAAATCTTGTCTGATATATCTCTGTATGTGCTATTGGTTCTCTGTTTTGGAGAACCCTGACTGATACACATCCCATCTCTTTCCAAGGCCCTACTCCCTAGCAATGAAAGCACTTCATAATCTGCCTTCACCTTGCTTCTCCAACCTTACCTGTTGCCCCTAACTTCTGCCTTGCCCAGCATTGGCCTTCTATTTAGTTGTGTACTTGGTTTATTTCATCCTCCTAATTAAAGGATAAACCCCAGGAGGTTTTTGTATAGGTTTTCTCTCTCCTCCAAGGTTTTTATTTCTTACTTATTTTTTAGAGAGAGAGGAAGGGAGAGAGAGAGGGAAAGAAACATCAGTTGCCTCTCACATGGCCCCAGCGGGGGACCTGACCCATAACCCAGGCATGTACCCTGATTGGGAATCGAACTGGTGACCTTTTGGTTCACAGGCCAGTGCTTAATCCACTGAGTCACACCAGCCAGGGCTGTAAATGTTCTTTTTGATGAGGATTTCTGCTTGAGGAATGTGGATGGGCTTTTTCTTGCCCAAATCCAACTTCCATCACCGAAGATGCCATAGTTCCCACTTCCTGGCTTGGAGATTGTTAGTCAAAGGAGGAACTCGGGAGGACTTTGGCTAGAGATTTGCCATGTAATGTTTTAAAACTGATCCCCACTCTGGCCTCAGGCAGGAGAGTGGCCTGGGGCACTCACTGGGACAGGCTTGTGTGGCAGCACGTTCTCCCTCTTTCCCTTCTCACTTGCCATTCAGATTTTTTAATGCTGAAGTGTGGGAAACAACTAGAGGCCTGCCCCCTCCCCCTCAGGAGTTTGCAAATCTACAGTTAAATTTATGCTTTTGGCAGGTATTGGTAAGAAAATAATTTAACTGATTAATGTTTTTATTGTGTACCTGGATAAATGAGAAATGAATAGTGAAGTAGTCTCTAATAGACAAATCAAAAGTAAATGCAATAGGGAACAGAGCTAGGGATGAAATCATCACAGAGCCTGGCCAAGTTACACTCTTTTCCATTTTGACCCTGCTTTGTGTGGGGTGTTCTTATCCCCCTTCTCTTTCCTTATCCAGATTCTGCTCATCCTTCAAGGATCAGCTAAGACCGCTTCTCCTCCAGGAAGCCATCTGGGATGACTCCAGACTCCAATGACCAGTACTGAATACCAGGATTGATAATCTTTGCCACAGTTCAGAGCTTAATGAGGTACTAAACTCTTTGTTGCTTTGAGTGATTTCCCAACTAAATTTTAAGTCCTTTGGATAATATTAATAACAATAAAGCAGATAATATTTATTAAGCATTGTTATGAGCTTGGTACTGTGGTAACATATCTATATATTTTGTCTAATTTCATCCACCCAACAACCCCATGGGGAGATACTGTTATTGCCATTTACACCTGAGGCAACTATGTTATAGGATGATTTTCTAAAAGGTAAAATAATGACTCATACAAATGTGTAGTGAACACACATCAAAGATTTTATTTAACTCACTAATTAAGGAGGAAACCTGCAATTTCTTAAAAACCAGTTGAAAGAAAAATCTGAAGAGCAGACATTTATAGGGTATCAGGAGTACTGAAATGAATTTGCTAATAGGTACAAAACTGGCTAATAGCCTATAGGTACGAAAATGTAATATTTGGAATCATCTTTTCTACTGGGCACAAACTAATTTCATCTCAATGGACAAAGTTCATTTGCATTCCTATGGACAAAAGTCATTTGCATTAATGTCACTTTTTCCAATTTAGAAAAGTATAAATGAGTCTAGTCAAATACAATCAGAGGTTATAATAAACACGCTGATTATCTTCTTGGTATATCTGAAAATAAGATGTTGAGCTCCTAGTGAGAGTCTTTAAAATAAATTATTTTTTATAAACTTAAAAAATGTCAAAGGCACAGACCCCTACAGATTCAAAGGACAAAGCCCAGGATTCAATTCCATTGAAAAGCACTCAGGAAAGTTTTGCTCATTTCAAAGTCTTTCACCAATTTTCTTGTGCAGACTGGGCCTTAGAGTTCTTTTATACTTCAGCATCTAGCACAGCGCCTAGTGCACGTTGGGTGTTTAATCATCGGGGCTGGTTGATTGATGAGAATTACTGAATGGTGGATTATAAAGTGTGTGGTACATCGAAAACCATGACCAATGTATTTTGCATCTTTTTCATCAAGAAGTAGAGTCTATTTTCTTACTCCTTGAATCTGGAAATGCCTTGTGACTTGCTTTGGCCAATACATAGGTCAAAAGTGACAATGTGTGACTTCTGGAGCCCAGACTTCCAGAGGTCCTGCTGCTTCCACTTTTACTCTCTTGGGACCTGCCATTACCAAGCACGAAACTTAGGCTCTTCTGCTGGAGAGCCACGTGGAGGAGACCGAAGCATCCTGGCTGACGGCCCCAGCCAAGTGCCCTGGTGGTGAATGAGGCCATCTTGGACCAGATGGTCCAGGTGACTGCAGCCACACGAACAACTTCAAATGAGACCAGCAGAGGAACTGCCTGGCTAAAAACTGCAGATTTATGAGTAAATGGTTATTGTTTTAAGCCCCTAAGTCTTGGGGTGTTTTGTTACGCAGTGAGGGCTAAACTGATACAGTACTGTCTGTGTAGTGAGACTGTCTCCAGGGGAGGGGGACAAGTGTTCCTTGGGGATATAGGCTGCTCCTCATGATTGAATTTCCTGGCCCAGCTGTCCTGCACCCTAGCTGGTTGGGATGCCTGTGGTACTCCTTGAAGGAAGTGTCACTACCTGGGTATGTGGTTTGGTCTCAAACCTTTAGGTGCCCATGCAGCCCCTTTGGCAGGCTCATTGTCTGCACTGAGCTGGGCCCTCGTAGAGAAGTAGAAGCCAACCCTCCTTAAAAGAAGGGAGGCAGTGAACAAGTAACACTCTGAGGAAGTTTACATCTGAACAAAGCACAAAGTTAACCCTATCATAGTATTTTCCCCTTCCTTCCTTGAATCTGTATGACACTTTTACTTTTCAGACATCTTTCTACTTAGCTTGTTTGAGTCCCAACCTAGCCCAGCGAGTAAGAAGGACAGGTGGGGAAACAAAGAGATTTGCCCAGCACCACGCGGAGGCTTAATTGTGGGTCAGATGTCAGGCCTCCTGCTATGGTGCCCAGTGGCCCAGCGCTGGTTACTGCCCCAGTCAGGTGCCATGCACAGCCCTTTTCCCCCCAAGAATCCTCAGTCCGGGATGCAAACCCAAGACATACATGTGAACTCAGGATGACGTCAGGGTGGCAGTGCGGTGTCAAGGAAAAGCTCTAGTTCAGTCTGTTAGCTCCATCAGCTGTGTGATCTCAGGTAGTCACTCAACCTCTGTAAACCTCAGTATCCTCAGTGAGATTAAAATTACATCTACCTATAAATTAAAAAATGTGTATGCTCTGGCTGGTGTGACTCAGTGGATTGAGTGCTGGCCTGTGAAACAAAAGGTCACTGGTTCGATTCCCAGTCAGGGCACATGCCTGAATTGCTGGCCAGGTCCCCAGTTGGGGGGGTTCAAGAGGCAACCAATGTTTCTCTCCCACATCAATGTTTCTCTCCCTTTCTCTCTCCCTCTCCTCTTTGTGAAAATAAATAAAATCTTAAAAAAAAAAGTGTAAACAATGATGCATCTGAAGTGAGGTATGGGGCCTAGGCATCTGGGCTAGGAGGTAGACTTATTTTTCATTGTATATGTTTTGTACTATTAACTTTATAATTGTGATGATTAATTTTGCATGCTAACTGGGTTAAGAGATGCCCAAGTAGCTGGTGAAACGTTATGTCTGGGCATGTCTGTGAGGGTGTTGATAGAAGAGGTGAGCATTTGAATCAGTAGACTGAGTAACAGTCATCCTCACCACGGCAGGTAGGCATCATCCATTCTGTTGAAGACCTGCATATAACAGAGAGGCAAAGGAAGGGCAAATTTACTCTCTGCTTGAGCTGAGACACCCATCTTCTCCTGCCTCCAGACACTGGTGCTCCTGATTCTTGGGCCTTTGGATTCAGACCAGGACTTGCAGCATTAGGTCCTGATTTTCAGGCCTTAGACTTGGAATGAATTACACATACGGCTTTCCTGGTTCACCAGCTTGCAGATTACAGATCATGGGTCTTTTTGGCCTCCATAATCGTGTAAGCTATTCCCTTAATAAATCTCATATATTTATATATTTCCTGTTGGTTCTGTTTCTCTGGAGAACCCTGACACAGTAATCATAGTGCAAACATTTATCCACTCAATAACAATACTAATTAACCAAGAAATACATGATTAATCCATACTAATTCTAATAAGTATCATATCTAAAAAAATAAAATTTTGTCTTTCTCCAGTGGTATACCTAGAGTATTTGACATTTCTACCTCTAAAGGACAAAATTATTTTTAGAAAGAGTAATTATTTTCTTGATTCACTTTTCAGCTGTAGAACAATTAAGAATTTAAAGATATTATTTAACTTAAAAGATATTCAAATCCCGTAAGACATTTCATGTATGAACTAAAGTTTGCATTGCCAAACAAAAATATTATACCTTGCAGTTTGCACTGTCATTATTATCCATTTCAAACACAAATGAAAATTCTAACTCTCCACATAGAATGGCAGAATTGGAGTAACAACTGATTTTTTTTATATAGTCACTGTGTATATAGTTGTATATTTCTCATCTAGTGTTTAGAATTTTTAAAAATATTTTATTTATTTAGTTTTAGAGGGGAAAGGAGGGAGAAAAAGAGGGAGGCAACCACATCAATGTGCATGCATCCCAACTGGGGACCTGGCCCACAACCCAGGCATCGGCCCTGACTGGGAATTGAACCAGTGACCCTTTGGTTCACAGGCCAGCACTCAATCCACTGAGCCATACCAGCCAGGGCTCATCCAGTGTTTAAAGCCAGGAATATGTACTATCACAAGAGCTGGCTGGGCAAGTGCTTGGACAATTCTGAACTGTTACAAACTTTTCTCAAAATGAATGAGTATAGCAGAAAACATTGGGTATTCACTCCATATTGAATATTATGTTTATTAAAAGATAAATAATGGAAGTATGTTAATTTGAAGCTTACCTATTTATTGTTAAAACTCAACAGTAATTACAGCAATTGTTTATAACATATCAACGAAAGATGCTCTCACGGAGTATTTTATCACTGACCTTGTTTAGAATTGCCCACACATGAAGATAATGACAACAGACTTTTAATCAGTTTTACTGATAGTTTTAAGATTTCCTACAGACAGTGTACTGGCTTGTTGCCTAATCCAGGGTGGACTACTCCCACAGTCCTGCCTTCCTTCCAAGGTCCTTGTCAAAGATCAAATGGGATAACATTTTCAGGGATCTCAAATTCAGGTGTTGTCAGGGTTCAGAGAGGCAAGGATGTGAAGTGGTGTAAGTCAGTCACAGAGAGCTGTGCAGACTGTGAAGATCCAGGAGCCCATGCCCTGCTTAAAGGCATTCACATTCAATGTTCCCGTTTGACACATCCATGCGGTAGGCTGAAGCTTGTGCAACTTGACCAATAAACAATTCCAACTCAGATCTGGGCTGAATTCAAAGCTCTTTCCACCATGCCGTTTGGCCTTGATGTAAACCCGTTTCCTCTTCCATAACTCGGGGCCACTAATACCTACTTCTCTCGGGAAGCGTAGGAACAATTTAGTTGAAATTCTAAGCACAGCCCCTGGCACACAGTAAGCACTCAAAGAATGACTGGTAGCTCCATATAAAACAGCTGTTAACTGCCAACATTATACAAGTATTAGGTATTATTATAAAGCACCTAACCACCAAGGTGAAAATATCACCTTACTTTGAAACTAATTCCTAGCTGGTACCGATTTATGTCTGAGGTGAGAACAGAGTAAGAAACGTGGGAGCCTCGGAGGAGCTGAGCACCAAGGTGGGTGGGAGTGAGATGAGGAGCCCACTTGTCCCAGTGCTCACAGAGGGCAGGGGCAGGGGCAGATGGGAACTGTCATGCCTGGGAGTGTGGCTCTGCATCAGGGTCTGTCTCTGAGGTACTCATGGTTTAACAAGGTAACATGCCATCCACAGGAATATTTACAATTCAAATTACTTTAAAAATGGCCACAAGGGAGTTTGTTGCAGTTCACTTTATGACGGCAGAAAAGTGAAAGCCATGTAAATGTCCAAAATGAGGACAAGTGGGTTATGTCCTCATTTGCTTATGGTTAAATAAGTTATGCTATATCCATGCATTAAAGGAATGCTATTGAATTCTTAAAAATAATAGTATTAGCCCTGGCTGGTGTGGCTCAGTGGATTGAGTGCCTCCCTAGGAACCTAAGGGTCGCGAGGTCAATTCCCAGTCTAGGGCACATGTCTGGGCTGTGGGACAGGTCCCCAGTAGAGGATGAGCGAAAGGCAATCACACATTGATGTTTCCCTCTTTCTCTCTTCCCCTCTCTAAAAGTAAATTTTAAAAATCTTAAAAAAAATATTATTAGAATCTATGTAGACAAAGAAAGAAACCCCCATTATATGTATTGTGTGTAAAGAGGAGTTTACAAAACAACAGATACAATTCGGTCTCACTTTGGTGAAACAGAAACAGGTGTATGTTAAAGGATCTTGAAGGACATACATCAAGGTATTAACAATGGTTGTCTCTAGATGGTGATATTCTGCAGGTTTTAAACATTTTATTATTTCTGCTCATCTGTGTTGTCTAATTTTCAACAATTAACACACCCTACTGTTACAGTAAGAAAAACAATAACACATTTGTGAGAGTCAGATGGGCAAAGAGCAAAGATTGTGTTAATAGGACTGAGGTAATCTGGAAAAGCACCCAGGAGGAGACCCCTGACTTCCCATGCAAGGCGAAGGGTTGTGAGAGGTATGGTGTGCATGGGGAGGACCAAAAGGGGAAGGACCAGGAAAGTTGGGACAGTTTGGGTACAAGGGAGATGTCACAGGTTGGGGGGCCCACTCTTGGCATTCATATTGCCAGCTCCTTGACTGCTGGACCACGGTCATTTGCCTCTATCCACACCTCTAGAATGGCTCTCCAGAATGAACTTCAAATATGGGATAAAGCTCTGGGTGGGCCTTTAGTCCACGGACGTGGCATGCGCTCCAAGAGATCATGAGTCTGTGGACTCTGTCCGCTGGGAACGTTGCAAGGAAGCTGGAGGTGAATACAGGTGGACAAGCCAACTATTAGCAGCTTTGGCCAGATGGTAGTGTGTATAAGGCAGAAAATACAGCACAGCATAGTAGTGCGGTGTTAGGCAGGAACAGCCGGCAGCACCCAGAAGGCCACCAGGGGGCAGAGGAAGATTAGGAGTTGAGCTGCTTCCAGAGGGCCAGCTGGAGTGAGTCAACAGCAGCCTCAGCTGCCATTCAGTAAACGGAATATTATAACAATGAAGTGCCAGAAACAAAACAATAACTCAAACAGGTGCAGATCTTGAAACTAAATGCTTAAAGGGACAGCTCAAAATACTGCTCCAGGCTCATCCCCCAGCCCTTCCTTGCTTGCTCTAAGCCCCGACCTCTTACCATATCTTTCCCTTTCCTCCCTCCATCCTCCCTTCCTCCTCCCATATTCACTGAACATCTTCTGAGTATCAAAGCATTTAGCCAGAGCCTTGGAAGGTAAGAGAAAGGTCCCTGTGGATGAGAGGGGAGGGAGCAAAGTGAGGGACAGTGTGTGTGTGTGGAGTGGATATATCAAGTCTGATGAGGAAAGAGGACCACACTCCTAAGTCCTGGGGATGGAAAAATGTGGCTGGTTAGAAGGACCAGATGAAGCCCAGGGAGGCTGCAGACTGGTCAACAAGGAGGAGACTGGAAAAACTGAGGCTGGAGAGAGTCAGGAGCCTGAGCATGAAGCTTGGGCATTTCCAAAACAATGAAGGATTCTAAGTAGGTGAGGGACATGATGAGTTTAATTTTTTTTTAAAATATACAGGTTGCAGGGGTACAATTCTTTTTTTTTTTTTTAAGATTTTATTTATTTATTTTTAGAGAGAAGGGAGGGGAGGGAGAAAGAGAGGGAGAGAAACATCAATGTGTGGTTACCTCTTACGTGGCCCCCAGTGGGGACCTGGCCTACAACCCAGGCATGTGCCCTGACTGGGAATTGAACCAGCGACCCTTTGGTTCACAGGCTGGTGCTCAATCCACTGAGCCACACCAGCCAGGGCCTGATGAGGTTAATTTTTAAAGAAGGACACGCTGGGTGGTGTGTGGAGGACCATTAAGGGGTCGCTGGTGACCACAAGAAGACCTTCTGTTAGGGAGGTGTTGTAGTACAGAGGATAGATGGCTGCAGCCTGGACAAGGTGTGTAGATGAGAAGAAGGGGATAGGTTTGGGTATGTTTTGGGAGTAGATTTCTGCTTCATAATTCATTAGATGGAGGGGGGTCGGGCAAGAGGGACAGAGGGGTCAAATATGGTTCTCAGATTTTGGGCATTAACAATTGGATGGGTGATACATTATTTACTAAGATGAGGAATAATTAAGAAGGAGCTGGTGGGGAGACTAATGTCAATAATTCAGTTTTGAACAGGTTAAATTTGAGATGCCTAAGAGACATTTGAAAGGAAGCATCAAATAGAAAGCTCCATGGACTGTTCGGGAGCTCAGAAGGAAGGTCTGGATGGGACACCTAAATCTGGAAGTTTTCAGTGTATAGAAGATGAAATTAAAGCCTTGGCAATGGATGAAATTACTCAAGGAAATAGTACACACTAATAAGAGGGTCTAGAACCCAGCCCAAGGAGCATCGATGTTTATAGACCATAATAGGAGCATTTGGATCAGATAGAAACATTGATGTTTGTAGAGTAGATAAAAGAAGTGAACTGGGGAAGAGATTGAGAAGGTATGCCTTAAGGAAAACCTAAAGCGAGGTGTCAGGGAGAGAGAGTGTTTCAAGGAGGGAGCATTCAGCTGCTGAAAGCTGAGAGGTGTAGGGGTCTCTGGGATCTACCAGTGCAGTTTCCCTTGGGCGGTGGGAGCCCAGGCCAGTCTGGAGGGGGCTAAGAAGTTAACTGGGGTATAGTAGGGGAGAGCCTGTGAAAAGGGACAGATTGCTAGGGAATTTGCTGCTGGGGAAGGTGGTCAAGAGACCTTGTTTGAAGGTGGGCAGCACAGGTTTGAATGCTGACAGGAAGGACCTAGGAGAGTGAGAGAGAAATCTGATGAAGGAGAAAGAGGAAGGTCAACGGATGGTGTCCAGTTCTTTGCTCCTGCTTTTCTCTCCGCCTGAGATGCTCACCTTGTATGAATCCTCTGAGGACCAGCTCACATGTGTCTGCCTCTGGGACTTCTACAAGACAAAACTTTGTCTCCACCACTCACAGCATGTTTATAGCTGGATTCTAGCTTCTTTCGTATATTATTGAGAACAGAGACTCCCACAGAAGTGTCTGTACTCCAGTATCGTGTCTGACATGTATACTGGGTTGGCCAAAAAGTCCATATGGTTTTTTTCTGTAAAATAAAAGACACATTTTTTCATTTTCACCAATAACTTTATTGATTTGGAAATTTTGAATATGTTGACTATCTCCTGCGTGGTATTTTGTTGATTGTTCTCAATTAATGCCACAATTTGATCACTATCGATTTCAAGGGCTCCACCTGACTGTGGGGCATCTTCCAGGGAGGAAGCTCCAGCGTGAAACTTTGCAAACCACTTTTGACACGTTCGATCAGTCACAGCATCTTCTTCATACACTGCACAAATCTTTTTTTGTATTTCAGTTGCATTTTTACTTTTCTTGAAATAATGAAGCATAATATGCTAAAAAGGGATTATTTCCTTCCATCTTCAATATTAAAATGGCTACACAAAAATTCACCAATTTTGATTATTATTTTTTAAATGAACGCTGATATAACAGCTGTCACAATACATTCTAGCAAAATTGTTTCTAATGAAGTTAAAGACAACTAATCACTACTAGAGCCATCTTATGGAGAAAAACCAAACAAACTTTTTGGCCAACCCAATAGTGATAGGGGACTCGAGAGCTGGAAAATTTTAGTTTAAGGTAAATGGTTAGTAAGCCTAGTAGGTAATGCGTATGTTAAAGCTATTGTTTTAGGAACTGCAGGCTCCGCCTACCCTGACTCAAGGGAGAAACAGCCAGCCTCCTGGGGCACAGCTAAAGACCACCGCCTGGGGCACAGCTGGAGACATTGGTCCAGTGTGTTCCAGGGAGAGACAGATGACCGCCTGCCCTGCCCTGGGGGACAGCTAACTGCCCAGGGCGAGAATGCTGCAGTTTTTTTAATCTAATTTTCCCAGGATTTCAAAACCCCTCACCACACTTTGTTCTCTGTTATAAAAAGGCTGGCTTGGAAGGCAATGTAAGATGGTCCGTTAGGATACAAACCCACTGTCTTCTCAGATCACGGCCATTTGAGCAAAACACCCATAAAAGATTCAGTCCTCTTTTCTGCTTATTGGATCTGGTAGGTGACAGCGGCATGAACACCGGCTTTTCTGGGTTCAATAGCAGACCCTAGTAAGTAGTTTTGGATGGACAGCTGGATGGGTGAGTGAACGAAGCGGACACGAAATGTCGGCACAGCTGACATCATGGTGGTGGAGTAACAGGACGATGGGGGGGGGGGTGCAGACTGAAGGGGCTATTTCTGATTTTTTTCCTGCAGGAGTGGAGTCCTGACAGTTCCCAGACCCTCTTACATCATCTGCCAAGTAAACAAAAAGGATCAACCCAATGTAGACAAAGGAACAAACAGGCAGACAGAGCCCCTGCTCCCATCAGTCCATCCACACAGTGAGCCCAGAGGTCAGCGGTGAGGGGAGCAGGACTGGGTGGAGGTCAGGAAAGGCATTTGTATGCCTTTCTCCCAGCACGTAGCAGGGATCCTCAGGTATTTTCTAATTAAGATGAGCAGAGCAGCTGGGGCCTTCTGGAATGTACACATCAGATAAGATCAGGACCCCTCCTTTCCAGAGCTTCCATTTTCTTTCTTGTAGAATGAATATCACATTCTTTCCCAGGAACTAGTTTCTGTCCTCTAGTCCCTGCAGTTTATCCTCCTCCCAGGGGGTCATTCTTTCTCTGTCCCCTATCTCAGCCCTCATCTCCAGCTATGGGTCTCTCTTTGCATTCCTTATGGCTCCTTTGTCTTGTACAGGGCCTGGGCTTTTGAACCGGGAGGGAAGCCTTTCATTTTAACCATTACATGGATATCTCGGGTTCTGGCTGGGGGTTATTGACCCCTGCTATGGTCTCCTCTACTCTGTCCCTCCTAGGATGGTAGAGAAGGTGCCATGATTGGGCCAATACAATGTCCACTCAATAATCAAGGCCACCCACATATGGGGCCAGGCACTCTATGCACTAAAAGAACAGCTTCAATGTGTGGTGCTAATTCGGGGTGTCCAGAGAAGGAGAGGGCATCAGCGGTGGGTGCTAGCTAGAGTTATGGGGAGGGCTTCAGGGAGGAGGTGTCATTATGCCAAGCCTGGAGGAAAGTGTGGGATGGAGGAGATAGAGGAGCAGGGGTAAATAGAAGAATGGACAGGAGGCAGTTTGGAAAACATCGTTAGAGATCAGTTCAGGTGGAGCAGAGGTTTATAGAAGGAGGAGGCTGGAGCTTTAAATAGGGAGACAGATATGGGGGTGGCAGGAGAGATGGAATCCAGGGACAAGGAAAGCAGATTTTGTACTTTCCACAATGGGAAGCCATCAGAGGTGTTTCTAGTAGGGGAGCGGTGATAGGGGACAGATGTGGATTTAAAGGTAATTCTGAAAGCAAAGTGTGGATTGATGTTCACAGTAGAGAAGTGAGGGTCCCATGCTCCCTTGTCGCCCCCACTCTTTACCCTCAGCTGTTGCCACTCTCCCAGCAGTCCCGGAAGTACTTTGAGTGCAGGTCCAGGATGGTGAGACTGAGGGAGCAGGAGAGACACTGTCCCTTATCTCCCAGGCTGGGATTCTTGGACCTTGTGTCTATACCTGGCCAGAGGTTTTGTCCACAGTGGAACTTCGACTTCAAAGCCTTCCCTACCTCCCAGATAGCAGAGGACAGGATGAACTGTTCTGTTTCCAGGGAAGAGCTCAGTTTTCGAGTGCTACCTGCCTTCTTCATGCTCTCACCTTGGCCCAGCCAAGGGAGGTGGGAGTGGGGAATGGAGGAGCAGAGGGCAGAAGTTCAAAAACAAGGGGTTGGTTTGGAATGAACTCACTGGATCTGTGGGGACATTTCAGAGGCTCGGCTCACTCACAGAGGCTCCCCAGAGTATTTCCTTTCTCTCTTTGTGACCCCGAGACCCAGGCCTCAGTGCCCTGCATCCCTCCCCTTTCTTCCTCTCCTGCCCCAGAAGCCAGGGTCGGGTTGGGAAGAGCTAACTGGACTGTAGACCCACAATGATTACTGGGGTCTGGGAGAATGTCTCAGAGGGAGGGGGATGGAGGCAATGACCTTTCTAGGACTGTTCTCATGGGTGTAGGCTGGGCTTTTTGAATTCTGTGCAGGAATGTCTCTCTAGGAACCTGGGACTGGGCCATTTGGAGCTGCTATTTCAGAAAGGGAAATAACATTGAATAGGAGTGCTAGGATTCCAGACCTTTGAGTGCCGCAGCCTGCTGCAGCAAGGGTGGTCGTGAGGCTGAGTGAAGGACGAAATAATGGAGAGGACCAAATGCTCTGCTGGCATAAGGCAAGTTTATTGTGCAGCCTCAAGGCTTAAATACAATCTTGAGTACATGGAGAACAAAGGAGCAACTCTTTGGTAAAAGTAACTTATTTCCTAGACCTTCAAGGTCTATCTCTCCCCTCAGAGCCGGGATGTTCCCAGACTTACATATCTCCTGGGTACATGCTAAAGATAAGAGTTAATGAGAAAGATAATGCAGCTGCTTTTTCAAAGGCACGGAGAACAGTCGTGACCCAAGATAGCCCCGAGGCCGGAAACCAGGCCCAGTCACCACACCTGTGGTGCAGGACCCTATCCTCGACCCCTCACAGGCCTTCTGGGCCCCTACATCTCCCCCTTTTTTATTTTATATAACGCAGCGGGACTTCATTTCTGGTCATATTCAATCTTTGTCATTTCAGGTTGACATATAGGCCATTGATTTGGCTTACAAAGAGTCGCATAACGCAGGGTATTAACAAGAGAAATAAGAGTACAAGGATTCCAATTCCAATCCAATTATACATGAGATGACCGAATGTAGGAAATTGCTTAGCCAAGGCTGACAGAAAATTCTGAGCATCACGAGCAATATCTATATCTATCGGGGGTGCTTCTACTAAATCTCGGATTTCCTTGTGCAGGGCAGCAAGATCTAAAGAAGTATTACAGTTATGCCAAATACCTAATAAGTGGTTACGTATCTTATCCCAAGGAAAATTAGTAGAATTATAAGGAAAGGGAGTGACACATATGTGAGAAAACATAGAGTGACACTTCAATGAGGATCGAACTTCTAGAGAATTCAATTCTTCCCCTACGACTCTGACCGTGTGGTAGAGGGCGTTCAATTTCTGCTCAATTTTCCGATCCCAATCCTCCTGAGTTTGGAAAGCTTTGGAAACATTGTGAGACAATTCACTAACAAAGTCTGCTGTCTGAATCCCTTCTGTTAAGGCAACAGTAGCCGTAGCGGCAGTAGCTATTAGAATTACAAGAGCAGTTACTCCTGCAATAAGCATCCCAACGAAGCGCTTGGTGCGGGCTAATATTATCTCGTTAGCTGCCCGAATTACAGCATAACCAGGATCATTAAACCAGGGAATTGTGAGGTTAACAGGAACAAAGGAAAAGGCAGGTTGTTTAACAACAGCAAAGGAGGTTACATTTAAGGAGGAATTAAGACAATTGGTTAAGATACAATTATGACAAGTCAGGTTGTACGTATTATTCTGGATAAGTTGCAAATTTCCTGCGATAAATGCAAAGGGGTCAGGTACACAGGCTATGACAGAGACATTTTTCTGAGTTCCATCTACTGAAATAGCATCTTGAGTCCCTATACGCATCCAAATCACTTGTCTTTTAGCTATAGTAACATATTGAAGGGAGGCGACCGCCTTCCAAAGCATAGTCTGATAAGTCCGATTATTCTTTGTCCATACT
>VMDR010021877.1:0-16570 GCA_007922815.1 Macrotus californicus
ATTTAACAATATCCAGCGTCTGCCAGGAGTAACACGTGCTTGGGTGTGGTTGGTAGAGTAATAATATAGGTATAATAATTTATTGTTTTAGTTTGAACATTTCACCTAAAATGTCATATGGTGTGCTTGAGTGTGATATGATGTTACAGAATTACATGCTTATGATTTTGTAATAAAGGGGGCGTTATTTGTGCTGGACCCTGTTTTAAGAATGCCTTTCACTATCCATACTTTGCTTTAAACGGTTGCATAGTATTGCATTGCATAAATGTATCGACCACGTGCCTTATTTTACATCTACACAATTACAAAAATATTGCTGTAAGATCTTTGAAAATGTGTCATTGCTTGAAGTAAATTTACACATGTGCGGTGGCTGGGGCAAAGAATGTGCACATATAAATTCTGGTAGCCTTTGCCACACTGCTTTCTAAGGTTGTCCTGGTGTACAGTAACTTGACACTGATGTTTTAATGTGATCAGAAAGCCGTCTCAAAAGTCACTGAAGAAAGTATGAGCTTAGGCTCAAAGCCAGTTTCTCTCACTTAATCCTAGATGAGCAAGTCCGCGGGTTTGATAGAGCTTTATGAAGTCTCTAGGGAGTGAAGGAAAATCATCAGTTTGAAAAAGTGTACATAAGTAGCTTGCTCTAGAATGTTAATGGGTTTTCATCTTGCCATTTGAATTCCAGTAATTGAGTGCCATGCTAGAACACTGTGACAGAATCTTTTCTGCTGTAGGAGGTACTGTAGGAAATTATTCAGCAGTTAAATTATAGAAATGTACATATAACTGTTCAGGCAATATCTTTTACTTTTGTGATACTTATTTTAATATTTCTCATCCTAAAGTTATTTCCAGTTCACAAATGTTGGTGTGAACATCATATGTTTTTCTATGGTTTTCCTAGAAGGAAATTTCTGGATTGAATAATGTATACTTTAAAAGATATTGGTAATAACTGTTAAATCACCATCCAAAACCAGCATAGTTTTTCATAAACTCATGAACAGGCTATTGGATTACCTGTTTCCTCATATCCTCTTCACTACTGGATGTTATCAATCTTAAAATTTCCCTATTCTTCATGAAAAAATAAAAAGTATTCCCTTGTTGATAAACAGCATACATAAAAATTAAGTCTTTAAGTTTTGGGGGAAGTTTATTCTCTATATATGTTGTATGACTGAATGCTAATTGGTATATGTCTGATAGTGAAATTTAAAAAAACAACATTTTATTAGCGTAGGACTTACAACAAGAGTTTCCAAAGTGTGGTCTGTAGAGAGGAGCCCTGGCATCACCTGGGAACTTTGAGAAATGCAAGTTCTCAGGGCTTACCTTAGACCTACCGAACCAGAAACTGTGGGGTAAGACTGGCTATCTGTATTTTAACAAGCTCTCCAAATGGCTCTGATGTACACTCAAATTTGAGGACCAATCACTGATTTCGAAAAAGCAGCTTGGGCAGGAGAAACTAGGGAGAAACTCATAAATTGAAAGGTGAGGGGAGCTTAGTTAACAGCTCAATATGATTCAACAATGTGATTTCAAACAGCTAATGATGATATTAGTCCATTTTAGTAGGGTTAAAAATGTAATGAATGCTCATATATGCAAAGAAAAGATCACATTTATTTTCTCAAATGGGCCCAGTCTTCATTTGCCTGTATTTTTGGCTATCAAGGGGTAGGAGAGGCTGGAAGTGGGGCCATTTACATTGGTCAACTAATAATTTCAGTCTCTTCTAATATCAGTGTTTTGTTTTGCTTTTATCTCCTGCTCCTTGCTATCTGGGTATTGGTGGAGGCCTCTGTTGCAGGTTGCTGCTCTAATCTGTTTCCCGGACTGGTGCCTGCAGAGGTGTGGAGGTGTCTGCTGCTGGTCTAGTGTGGCCTTTCGAGGTGGGTTGCCTGCCATTTTTCTCTGATCGCACAGTCCCAGCACTGTGGCCCCTTTGCCCTGATGCCAGGCCTCCACCAACCTACCTGATCTTAGCGACTCCATATCTATACCCTTCAGCTACACACACACACACACACACACACACACACACTCACTCTCTCTCTCTCTCTCTCTCTCTCTCTCTCTCTCTCACACACACACACACACACACACACACACACACAGACCCTCCCCCCTCTCTTTGGCATACGCAGAAACTCCTAGATACTTATACCTGAAGCACTGTCTCCATGTATCTAGGGACCTCCCCTCCATTTCAGTGCCACCGAGCCACCCTAGATGTAGATAAAGTCTGAAACTCTCCCAGGCCTGCAGCAGCTCCTGAGCAGTGCCTGGGGAAGCGGTTCAGAGGGCCACCTCACATTCCACACGTCTAAATATTTGAGTTACAAATCAAAGTAGAAAAATTACATTCTGTCGTTGTCGGTTGACAAATACAGTGACAGTTTTAAAACAGCAGACCATACCAAGTAATTGTGACTAGCACAAACCCATAGTCAACCTCATGCTCCTCCTCAGGCTGTGACTTGGCAGTGACTGCTGCAGCACTGGAGCAAAGTGGGCAAAGGGAAGCGATTTCTCCCTGGCTTGCTGGCCCTGGCTCACTGCAATCACCGGGGATAGCCACGGAATAACAGCCACTTTCTCTCCTTGGAGGGAAGGAAAGGGGTGGTTCTTTCATCCCCACATTGTCTCTCTCCACCCACCTGTACCTGTCTATCCGGTCGCAAGCTTTCTCTCTATTCAACACAGTCTGAGTCACAATCCTTGCTCATAACGCATGCCCAGCCTCCTATCCCACCAACATCACTCTCTCAAGCACCTCAAAGGAACCTTTGAGTTTTAAAGGCCAGGTTCAAATTTAGAAATCTTGGACTCAGGGTTCCCAGCCCAAGGCCAGTCCTCGGCCAGTCCTCTTTCCCACCCTAGGCACCCTTCCACACCTTAAGGAGCTCCGTCACGCTTGTGGCAAGTTCCACATCACCTCTAACTCCTCCAAATAGCTGTTATATCCTCGCACCTTGGACCTGGGGTACACACCCTGGCAGCAAAAGGAGCCAGAGGAGGGCCCCATGCAGGTCTTGGGAGTGGGCTCAGGGGAGAATGCCAGGATCTTTGGTACCAGGAGCATGCTCTAGAAGAGGCCCCACCCATCCCTCATCTCACAGGGAGCACCAGGATGGGATCCTCTAGAGTCCAAGGGCCCCTCTTGCCCAGATCTAAGAGCAGTACTGGCAGGCCACCAGCCCCTATGTTCTGAGGCTTCTTCATGCCTGTCAGGACTTAGTTACTAGGCAGTCCATACACATCTCCTGTGCCCACCTCTTTCGTCCTTCCCACACTTTCCCAGGACTAGGAGTAATAAGATTTCTAGCCTTCATTTGTGGCAGGGACTTCCCTGTCTTCCTTTCCTGAGCTTTGTCTACCACCTCCTTGACATGTTTAAAAAATTTAGAAAATCCTTTGTCAAGTGACAAAGCCTGGCTTTATAGTTCTTATTTTGCTACAGATGCTAAAGGGGCATATTTCCTTTTTTTCCCTTGCTAAACTTCTCCAGATAAGTAAGTGCCTCAGCTGAAGAGGAAATGCAAAAGCAAAATGCACATCAAAAATTTTCAAAGTTAGTATCCCTGCCACATTGATAGAAGTAAGAGTACCTAAAACGAAGAAAGTAGTGACACCACAGTGCTCTGTATTGTCAGCCCAGTGGGTTTACAGTCAGAAGTTGGAAGATCAGGATTTTCAAGGGGGCATGGAGAAATGGGCCATATTTACATTCAAATGCATAAACCTATGGAAGAAGGTTTACATTCAGTGGCAAATCCAGAATTTCTGTTTAGGAGGGGCTTAGAGAGTGGCCATCAGTAAGAAGGAGGTCTAGAGGACTTGCCCTGAAGGTGATCTGTGTGTTACTGTACTCTTTGTCGTGCATTTACTTTAGAGAGAGCATGGGAAAATTGCAGGTTGATCTTAAACGTATACCCCTCCCTAGTCACACTCTGGCTCCACCAATAGTAACTGTATTGCTCCAAATTCTCAACAAGTGACATTTGTTGAATAATGGAATTAATAAATGAATTGCCGTGTGGGGAACAACTCTGCAGCATCAGAGCTGTGTGAGGCTGGACCGACTAGCTCGGTGAGTCCCCTGTGGCTGGAGGGGGTAAGGCCAAGCCAGATGGCAGGAACAGAGCATACAGACTGCAGGCTGACAGTGCAGCCCGATCCACTTTCAGATGGCATGCAGTTTGGACAGAGGTGTTAAACAGGAAAACAATTATTTTAGAGCACTAACCCATTTCTGTAAAATGTAAGCACTTACATTGCCTCTTCTGAATAAACTGCATTGTCAGAGTAAATGGATCATGCTAGTTGATAAAGGAACTTTTTCAGAAAAGTCCTCAGTTCATAAATATAGAAGTAATGTTGTGGGTAGAAAAGAAGTAATTAACGAGGGCTGATTTTAGGCAGCAATCATAAGTACATAGAGAAATTATTAAGAGAAAAGTTGATGGAAAGCTTTCAAATGGAAAGCTCACTTGAAACAACTGACCAATCCCACAGTCTCTAAAAGTGAAAGAGACATCACCAACTTCTGGATACAAAGCCATGTAAGGTACACTTACCACAAATCAATCTGCTAGGTCTCGCTTGTAATGGGAACAGGTGAAATGGCACCACAAGGAAGCAATCAGCCCTCTCAGAAGGCAGGACTTCCCAAAGACAAAGCTGGTCAGTGGCATAAAAAGTAGAGGGGGAGGGAGAAGCTTAGATTCTTAGAAATGTAAGAACAACACACTGGGCTTTGTTGGGGTCCTAATTTGAACAAAAAGATATTTTTGAGAGGATTAGAGAAATTTGATTATGGACTAGATATTAAATGATAGAAAAGAAATATTTTTCATTTTGTTGTGATAACGGTTTGTGTTATGTAAAAATATTTTTTACTTCCGAAGCTGCTTATTCAGAAGGCTCGAGTAGAAACAGGAATCTTTTTGTTGTTGTAAGATCCATGGGAATTTCTGATGAGAAGCCAGGTGTAGGGACCACTTTATTAAATAACTCTACAAGTCCCTTTTTACATGGAGAGCACATGACCTTCAGGTGACTTCAGACTGATGAACACATGTCTCCTAAATAGTGGTTAAGAGCAGCATCTTTAGGAGGCAGTTAGGTTTCTAGCAAAAATATTTTTTTCCTAAAAGGTTCATTGGTTATTGGAGGCCTGAGCATTTGAGGAAGAAAAAAAAAGGATCCCAGTAGCTCTCCAGTTTCTATCTCAGGCCTGGCTGGGCTAGGCTATGTCCAACTCTGGAGAAGGAAGACGTTTTTATTGAAAACATTTAAGAAGTGGGGGTTGGCCCCATGTTAGTTATTATATTGATAACATTTGTATTTTATCTCTACATCCTTAATAAATGAAACCTAAAAATGTACGAAGAATTACTACATGTAAGTTGTGTTAATATGTAAGTAGACGAATGAGTTTCAGGAAGCTCTGCGTTTAAGTTTTTTCAAACAACATTTCACTGCCTCTCAGGAGGGGAAGCAGCACAGATCATAGAACGTGGAGCTCCAAACCAAGTTATTGCAGCTCTTATTTCTGTAAGAGCCGTACAGTGTCTAAATGAGATTGTAGAGCTTGCTCCACTTTATTAAAATGAGATTTTACTTAAATCATAGGAGATTGCAAACTGGTTATAGCTGTAGAATGTTGAAGACTTGGTATTTATGGGAGGCACAATAACACTTCTCTGCTTATAAATATATAATAACATACTGGAAGATATGCATTAAAGTTTTAATATTCAATAAAGCATGTATTTGGAATGTGCTTCCCCCCAAAGTCTTATGATAGTGTATTTGGAGGGAGAGAGAGGTTGGTGAGAGAGGCATCAGTGAAGATGCTTGACTGTTAAAAAGAAACGCCTTTTCCTCCAGTTCCTTTTTATTTTGTTATGTGACATCTCATTTCAATTATGTTTCACTGTTGTCTGTAAAAAGGGCAGAAATCACCATCCAAGGAAGTTTTTCATTTCAAAGATTCATTTCCTTACTAGCAGACTCTGGGTAACTTAGCAGCCTGGCTTTAAACACTGGAGACCTAACGACTCTCATCTTCTCCCCTTAAGCACCAGCAAAAGAAGAGTTTCAAGGCTATGTGCCCCGGGAGGAAAGTGGTTGCTACTGCCCAAACCAGTGCTTCAACTCTTGTCTTTCTATTTTTTTAAAAAAGGTAAGCAATTATATCAGAAAAATTTTAAGCAGGACAGAAAGGGGTACTGCAGACAAGGTCTTCTTCCTATACCCAACGCCTCATTCCCCAGTTCTCTGCAGAGAAAACAAGTATGGGCAGTTGGTTTTCTAGAAATGGACCTGTGGATACAACCACATATGTATGAGCATGTTTAAACTCACACACTTACATATAATGGTGACCCAGAGACCAACTGACTCAGCAGAAATTTAAATTTTCTTTTATTTACGTAACCTGCCATTTTCATATTCCAGATATCTCCTACCAGTTATTAGGAAAAATGGCCAATTTAATCATCTTTGTTATATTTGAGAAAGGATTGAGGAATGACTTGATAAATAACTTATAAACCCATAAAAATAATTAAACAATAGTAACTGGAAGGTCATAGAACAAGATTCTTATTTTTTAATTCCACTGCTCCTTATTGCTACCACGTAAGGGAGTCTTTTAACTTTGAGCCTGGTAGCATCGGGCTGCTGCAGACACTGCCAGACAGAGGAACTAGGTCTCACTGCAGAGGTGGATTGGAGCTGAGGTTTCCATCTCCAAATGCTTAATGCTTGAGGAGAGAAGGCTTGGGACCATGCCAACAATCAACATCAGTTGCTTTGGGTAACCACAACTATTTGCTGTAACATTGTGGCTTCTTAGTAGAAAGCAAGAAAGAACAGACTTGATTGTACGGCTTTGCTTCTTTACCCTCTTCACATCAGAACACATAAACATATTGTTTGTAGGGCACTTGCAGGAAGCAGGGTGTAAACCCAGAAGGCAGCTTATAAAGAAAACATCCACCATCCTGGAAGCTCTGTTGGCCCAGGTCCTACCCAACACCCTTCCTCTCAAAGGGCTGAAGGTACATATTCGCACAGGGAATCCACTCCAGGAACTAGAATTTGTAATCATTTGCTACCTAAGTGAGGCCAACAGACCACTTTATTGCAGCAGCAGCAACATTTGGAACTTGTTAGAAAAGCTGGCCCCCAGACCCATCAATCAGTATAAGCCCACAAGTGAGTCTTGTGAACATTTAACTTTGAGAAGTGTTGTTCTACAAGTAATATCTACTTCCTTAGCATGCTTATACAGCCCTTGGGGAGCAAAGCCCTACCTGCCTTTCCAGCCTCACCTTTGGTCATTCCTCTCTCCCAACCTAACCACAGTGAAGTATCTTTAATACCTGAAACACTCCACTCTCTAGTCTTTCCTTTACACTGACTAACTCTCAGCCTAGAATGATATTTACCTACCCTTCCGAACTTTTACTTGTCCTTCAACTGTCAATTTAAAAGTCGAGCTTTACATTAAAGGCCTACCTCAAGAAACAAGAAGAATCTCAAATAAACAATCTAACCCTCCACTTAAAGGAACTACGAAAAGAACAACAAACAAAGCTTAAAGTGAGTAGAAGAAAGGAAATAATAAAACTAACAGAAATAAACAAAATAGAGCTTGAAAAAAACAATACAAATGATCAGTGAAGCCAAGAGCTGGTTCTTTGAAAAGATAAACAAGATTAACAAAACCTTTAACCAGATTCATCAAGAAAAAAAGACTCAAAATTCATAATGAAAGAGAAGTAACAACTGACATCACAGAAATACAAAGGATTATAAGAAAATATGCTGTATGCCAACAAATTGGATAATCTGGAAGAAATGTTTAAATTCCTAGAAACATACAATCTCTCAAAACTGAAACAAGAAGAAACAGAAAATATAAACAGACCAATTACAACTAATGAAATTGAAGCAGTAATCAAAAACTTCCAGTGAACAAAGTCCTGGACTGGAAGGCTTCACAGGTGAATTTTACCCAACATTCAAAAAGAACTAATACATATTCTTCTCAAACTATTCCAAAAAAAATCAATAGGA
This sequence comes from Macrotus californicus, assembly GCA_007922815.1. Lineage (NCBI taxonomy): Eukaryota > Metazoa > Chordata > Mammalia > Chiroptera > Phyllostomidae > Macrotus > Macrotus californicus. The sequence goes on from VMDR010021877.1 coordinate 8,104, forward strand.
GTGGAGACTCCCAAGCTCATTTTATGAGGCCAGCATTACCCTAATTCCAAAACCAGGCAAAGACACTGCAAAGAAAGAAAATTATAGGCCAATATCCCTGATGAACATCAATGCAAAAATACTCAACAAAATATTAGCAAACCAAGTCCAGCAATACATTAAAAAGATCATACACCATTATCAAATGGGGTTTATTCCAGGGATTCAAGGTTAATACAATATCTGCAATCAATTAACATGATATACCACATAAACAAAATGAAGTATAAAAATCATATGATCCTATTAATAGATGCAGAAAAAACATTTAACAAAATCCAGCACCCATTTATGATAAAAAGTCTCAGCAAAACAGGAATAGAGGGAACATATCTCATCATAATAAAGGCCATATATGTCAAACCCACAGCTAGGATCATACTTAATGAGGAAAAACTAAAAGCACTTCCCTTAAGGTCAGGAACAAAACAGGGATGTACACTTCCACCACTCTTATTCAACATAGTATTGGAAATCCTAGCCATCAGACAAGAAAAGAAATGCATTCAAGTTGGAAAGGATGAAGTAAAACTCATTATTTATAGATGACATTATACTGTATATAGAGAACCCTAAAGATCCCACAAAAAAACCTGGGTCTGATAAATAAATTAAGTAAATAGGATAAAAAATAAATATCCAGAAATTGATTGCATTTTTATACACCAATAACAGTCAGAAAAGAAAACTAAGAAAAATATCCCATTTACAATTGCATCAAAAAAATTGCCTAGGAATAAATTTAACCAAGGATGTAAAAGACTCATATTCAGAAAATTATAAGACATTGAAGAAAGAAATTGAAGAAGATACAAATAAGTGGAAGCATATACTGCCCTCATGGATAGGAAGAATTTAAATTGTTAAAATGTACATACTACCAACAGCAATCCATAGATTCATTGCAATTCCTATCAAAAATATTAAGGTATATTTCACAGAACTAGAACAAAGAATCCAAAAATGTATATGGAATAACAAAATACCCCAAATAGCCACAGAAATCTTGAGAAAGAAGAACAAAGTTGAAGGAATCATGCTACCTGATATAAACTATACTACAAGGCCATAGTAATCAAAACAGTATGGTACTGGCATAAAAACACATATAGATCAATGAAACAGAATAGAGAGCCCAGAAATAAACCCACACCTGTATGGTCAATTAGTATTTGACAAAGGAGGCAAGAACATATAATGTAATACAGTCTATTTAATAAATGGTACTGGAAAAATTGGGCAGATATGTGCAAAAAACATGAAACTAGAGCACCTTCTTATACCACATACAAGAATAAACTCAAAATGGATTAAATACTTAAATATGAGACTTGATACTGTAAAAATCCTAAAAGAAAGCATAGGCACTACATTTTGGACATTTTTCTTGGTAATATTTTTTCTGACATATCTCCTAGGGCAAGGGAAACAAAAAAAAATAAATGGGACTACATCAAACTAAAAAGATTTTGCACAGCAAAGGAAACCATGAACAAAACGAAAAGACAAACCACTGAATGGGAGAACATATTCACCAGTGATGTATACGTTTAATAAGGGGTTAGCATCCAAAATTCATAAAGAACCCACACAACACCAAATAAACAAGTAATCCAATGAAAAATGGGCAGAGGATCTAAATAGATACTTCTCCAAAGAGGACATACAGATGGCTAATAGACATGAAAAGATGCTCAACATCACTAATCATCAGAGAAATGCAAATTAAAACCACAATGAGAGATGTCACCTCACACTTGTCAGAATGGCCATCAATAAATCAACAAGTGCTGGTGAGGACATGAAGAAAGGGGAGCCCTTTTGTACTGTTGGCGGGAATGTAGTTTGGTGCAGCCACTGTGGAAAACAGTATGGAATTTCCTCAAAAAACTAAAAGTGAAACTGCTTTATGACCCAGTGATTCCACCTCTCACTATATATCTGAAGAAACCCAAACCACTAATCTGAAAGTCTATAAGCACCCCTCTGTTCATTGCAGCATTATTTACAGAAGCCAAGATATGGAAGCAACCCAAGTGCCCATCAGTAGGCAAGTGGATAAAACAGTGGTGGTACATGTCTACAATGGAATGTTACTCGGCCATAAAAAAAATGAATATTATCATTTGCAACAGTATGGATGGACCTAGTGAGCATTACGCTGTGAAATAAGTCAGAGAAAGGCAAATACCATGTGATTTCACTTACATGTGGAATCTAAAGAACAATATTAACAAACAAAACAGAAACAGATTCATAGATACAGAGAACAGACTGATGGTTGCCAGAGGGGAGAGGTGTCGGGGCTGGGTGAAAAAGGTGAAAGGATTGAGAAGTACAAATTGGTAGTTACAAAATAGTCACAGGGATGTAATATACAGCATGGGAAATATAGTCAATAATGCAGTGATTATGTATCTTGCCTGTTGGGTACTGGAAATATTAGAGAGAACACTAAAGTATATGACTGTCTAACCACTATGCTATATACCTGAAACCAATACAAAATAATATTGATTATAAACGATAATTGAAAAAATTAAATAAAAGTCAAGCTTCACCTGCCTAGCTGATCAGGCAGAGCAAGACAGTGAGTGGCCCATCATCCACCCTGTGATGCCCTGTTTCTGATGATGTGCTTCCGTTATAATAATTAGCACATTGAGCAGCAGTGATCTGTTTACTGTCTGTCTCCACAAGCAGAAGTGAGCTCCTGGTGTCAGCAACTTTGGTGGACTCATAGTTGAATTTCCAGCAGATGGCAGGGCATCTTGCTGACTTTCCTGCCAGAAAACTCTTTCCTCTAAAGACAACAGTGTAAATGATATTTAGAAATCATTTTAAAATAGTTGTTTGTATTTCTCTGATTTGTGGCCAGTTTTATAAAATACAAGACTGTATATAAATTCATTTCTTATGCCTCAGGCCAGATATAAAATTATGATCTTTAGGATTTAATACATTTTAACTGTAATAAAGTTATTTCAAAGTGCAATTAAATCATATCAAAATAAATTATAGATGAATTTATCAAAATAAATTATCTTCTGATATGACTGCTGTCTATTAAATCACTGTCCCAGTGCTTATTTTTCAAAAATGTAAGATTAAATATTGATCACTCACTGTCTTTTCCCTAAAGATACTAAGAAAATTGTTATTTCTAGCTGGTCTGTGTTCACTTTAGAAGTCAGATTCTTATGTTGTATTCTTTTTCTTCCCTAAGCATTGTAAACTTACCTCCACATACATCTTCAGCTGGCCTTCTCCGTGCATACCTTTTCAGTCCTCATCTGGGTGCTAGGGCCATTTCCCTGTGTTAGGGACACTCATGCAAGAGATATTATAAAAGACCAATTTCTTCTCATAGCTGAACAATTATTGGTGTAATTTACCAGACAACTGTAGGCCTGTGAGGCCACATCCAGAGCTGAAAAAGCAAAGCAGACAGTGTTTCTTTCCTGAGCTTAGGAAAGTGGGTGTGATGGGAAGGACGGTAACTCTCACAGGATCTGATATGGGCATCTGTCTCTCAGAAGAGGAACAAGGACATGAGAAGGGGAGGCAGCGGTGACCGTGATGACTCCGAGCAGAGAAAGAAGAGGACCCATCAGTCGATTGCTTGCCATCCTTCAGAAAACAGGAAAAGAGAGCAGATTATTTCAAAATATAGAGAATAAAACTTAGGCAGCACAGACAACTTATTTGGAACCCCTGGTTTAGGAAACAGCTTTTCTAATGCAGAGACTCTCTGTTCAAAAGAAAGAAAATATCACATTTGCAAAATGGGTCTTGTTCAGTGCCTGAAAACTGGGGCTTAGTGTCCTAAAGAATTAATGTGGCTTCTTAAATCTCAGAGGGATGAAAGGGGCCCAGGGAGTGTCTCCCAGATCTGGCTCACAGCCCAAAGAAGAAATGCCTAGGCCTTACTATCAAAGAATATAATAGCATTCATCTCCATTGGCCTGACAAGCTAATCAGTCACTAAAATCATAAACAGGAAGTTCAGGGCTGCCACACTCTCCTAGGAGCACCAACACATTTTACAGTCCAGAAGATGCTGCACGTATCTCCTGTCTCTAGTCATACAGCAAAGCTAGAGGAGGAAGCCAAGTTACTTGGACTGTGATTTTGTGATCAAAGCCTTTTCATGTTCTCTCAGAACTGGGTGATGTGAGAGTCATGCCGTGCTGGAAGACGGGCTCTAGGGCAGTCCTACTAGCCCCACCAAGCGAACCCTTCAGAAGAGGTCTTGGGACTGTAAGAATTCAGGTACAGCAGGACATCAACAGAACCAAGAAGTAGGTATTTCTCTAACCAGAATTCACCACAATTCCGGCTGAGATGTTTATCCAGTGGCTGCATAACCACCTTCTGTCTGGAGGTGACTTTTCTCCCGGATTCCTCAATAATCTTTACACATCTGCCATGACGCTTAGCTTCTTCTATTAAAGTTACCTATTGATATATGTGTCTCTCCTCAATGACAACAGGTGACCCTTGAGCAGGGAAGTAAACCTTATTCAGTTTCAAATTCCCAGTGCTTACAATACATACTGGGTGCTTGCTAACATTCGTTGAATTAAATTCATCTAAGCCAGTTTTCCTGCCCAGCCTACAATGGAACTGTCCCTGGAAAGGGACTGGGACTGAGACAGATCTCCTACACAGGCTGGAACATGTGGGTTCCTGACTTTGTGCAGGAAAGATTTCATGACACGAATCCAGGTGATTCTGAGAGTATGTTTATCAAAGCTGGGGAGGGTGAAACAAAGTAAGAGCTGAAGATAGAAGATTCAAGATCAAAGTAACAGAAGTGAACCTAGGTGGAGCTGCCTTGGCCCTTTGCAAAGAAAGTCACAGAGGCAGAAGAAGTGAGCCAGGTGGGCTACATGAACTCAGGAGACAAGTTATACAAGCAAAAGCAGGGCCCTTGGAGACAAGTTCAGAGGGTTAGCCTGGGAAGAGCTGTTGCCCACTGCTCCCCTGGTTGCAAGTCTTACTGGAACCCTTAGAGCTTAGGAGCAAGAGAGCAAAGGCACATGCCTTAGAAGGAGTCGGGGGAAGACATGGGTGTGCTCAAGAGAGAATGTGCACCGGGTTCTTTGTCTTCAGGGCTTTTATCTGTTTTCTAAAGGTGGGAATTTTATGGGAGGTCTGGAGAGAATCTCAATATTCACCAGCTTTCTAGGTGTGTCCTTTAATATGCTGATTCCTCAAAATGAGTGTGTAGAGTCATTCTCTGGTCAGTTTCACCTTCAAATCATGTCACCCAAAAGGGACCAGGACCAAGGCCAGTCTGTCCCCATAGGATATGGAATGTGTAAACCATTTGCTCCTACATGTCCTTTGTTAGGGAAGATAAGACTTTGCAATTTATTATCCAGCTATAAATTGCTTAGCCATTTACCTATCTGTCTCAGTTTCCTATTCCACTTGCCAAAGAATTTTCCTAGCTTCTTGCTCTCCTGCCTCGGTACTGGGAAAGGTAAACAGACAAGGCTCCCCACCCAGCTAAGTCCAGTTCTAATGACTTTTAACAATCCATTCCCTGTGCCAGATCTCATTACTGTATAACACAGGAGCCATAAAATGTGCCGCCTGCATCAGCAGAAACAGGAACAACTGATGTGCTCCCGTCTATATATAAAGTACCTAAAGCTCTTCAGAGGAGAGGAGAGGCTGTTTGGTTCAGTCCCTGTCACTGAGAAAGCAGAAGGTCAGAGAGCCCAGTAGAATCTCACATATATGGTAGCACTTTACGACGTTGCCCATGTTTGTTTTGTTTTATTTTAATACATTTTTTATTTTACAGGTTTTAGATTTACAGGACAACTGCAAAGATAAGACAGAGAGTTCCCAAATACTCAGCACCCAGTTTTCCCTATTATTATCATCTTACATTCGTATGGTACATTTGCCACAGCTAACTAATATTAATGCATTATCAACTATATGCAGATTTCCTTAGGTTTTACCTGGTGTCCTTTTTCTGTTCCAGGGTCCCATCCGGAACACCATATCACACTCCGTCATCGTGTCTCCTCCTGGCTGTGACAGTTTCTTGACTTCCCTTGTTGATGACTCTAACAGCTTTGAGGAATACTGGCCAGGTATTTTGTCCAATGTCTCTCATTATTTTTCTCATTCTTACACTGGGATTACGGGTTTCAGGGAGGAAGACAGAAGTAAAGTGCATTTTTATACCTTTTTACTTTTAAAAATCCTGTGTCAATTCCTCCCTGTTTCCTTTACCTCCGAAAGCTGTTACCATATTGATAGTGCCTTTTAGGGTCAAGGAAATGGGCTTGACCCTCAATCTCATTCTGGAATGTATCACAGGAGGCCATTCTTACCTGATCGGGTATCACTAGAGGAAAGGACTCTTCAGAGAGCGTTTCCTGGGAGGAGTCCCTTAGAGTCACAGACTTGATAGTGAGCCAGCTGAGAAGAGGGACCAACCAAAGGCAGCAGGCCGGGCATAGAAAATAGAACAATCCTGGCAGTTGACCTATGAAAAGACACTGTCAGGGATTTCTTAATCCTTCGTGCATAATGGAAGACTGGAATGTAGAATAACAAGGGATAAAAATATGGCCACAGTCCAAGGGACCTGATCAAAACAACACACCCACACCCTATCCAGTGGAGTGGAGAGTTTATGAATATGTCAGGTATTAGGTGGTAACAGAGCCTGCCTCCTTCCTGACTCTGCCTCTGCCTCTCCCAGAGACTTTGGGCAGGTCATTCCACTATCTGCGCTTCAGGGTGACATCTCTGAAGGGTGGACAGACTAGTGCTTGCCTCAGAGTTGTGTGGGGCTCTAATGGGATGATGTGAGTAAGCAGTTACAGTAGTGCCTAACCAATAGTGAGTATGGGATACTTACTGTCTATTACCATCAATATCATATTAAGATTGAAATGGTGCTAATCTGGGAAGTATCCTAAAGTTAAAATCCTAAAACTCAGAAGCCTTCTAGATAAGCTATCTGAAAAACATGTTCTGGAAAAGATCAGGAAATCTCTCTCTTTAAAAAAAAAAAATGCCTTAGTTACCATTCACATGCACCTGCTGGCAAGTGGAGAAGGCAGACCCTTAGAGTTTCTCAAGGCCATGTCTGAGCTCTACTTCTTCATGTCTTTTCCCATAGAGTTTAAACTTGGAATCATGTTGGGAGGTCAGTTAACCAAGGCTAAGTATGCTTCACTGTCTGGGGCCATGAGATGGAATCAAGCCAACTGGCCCTTGCTGGCACAGTGAACTTGGACTCCGGCCACTCAGCCAGCCAGCTAATGGCCTGCCAACACAAATAAGCTTCAACATTCACCCTCATTTTAGAACTCTGGTAAGGATTAGAGGAACTCAGTTATCTGAAAGTGCTTGGTAATCTGTAAAGTGCTTTTAATTGAGAAGAATTATCAGTGTTCTGTCAAGCTCTTTGCCCAGGTCTCTATGTCCAAAAAATGTGGGAAGAAAGGAATGTGGTGATTTCTCCCCTTCATACACCCTTTTCTTTCACAGTTATAATCCAGGTCTTATATTATAGGTGGTGTAAGTGAATAATGATAACAGACAGGATTCATTGAGCCCTCAGTGTGCTGGTTACAATTCTAAGCTCTTTACACATATTAATTCATTTAATCCTTTAACAACTCTCTGTTAATTGTGGTCATTATTACAGATGAGTAAACTAAGATACAGAGTAGTTAAATGAATTGCTAAAGGTCAAATAGCTATGATGTGGCTATATCAGTTGAGACTAGGTTTGGTTGTATAACAGATAATTCAAATAACAAGGTTTAAACAAATTAGAATTTAATTTTCTGTTGAGTAAAAGAAGGTGGGAGGCAGGTAGTCAAAGGCTAGAATGGCAGTCTCACTATTCTTAGGGACTCGGGCTCAGCTTTCTTTCTTCTCTAGACATCTTGGCACATGACTTCTATACTCAGGTCCTCCTCAGTAGTCCAGGCAGGCTTGGAATGCCAGGCATCATAACTGTGTTTCAGTCAGAGGGGAAGGAAGGAGAGGGCCAAAAGGCTTTCCCAGAAGCTCCCCCTTACAACTTCTACTGACATCTATTGGTTACCCCCAGCTGCAAAGCTGGGAAATGTGTTTTTCTTTCTTTCCTTCTTCCCTCCCTCCCTTCCTTCCTTCCTTCCTTCCTTCTTTCACTTCTTTCCTTTCTTTCCTTTTTTTTTTTTAAGTTGGACACATTTCTTAAGGTTCTGTAAAATAAAAAAGAGAAAATAAATTTTAGACTCATGCAACATAGATTACAGCTTCTCAGAATAGACTTGTGGGTTTTGTTGGCAGGTGGAGATAAGGCTGTATTACTGTTTTTATTTTCCACTTGCAATAGTCATTTGAAAAACACAAACAAGGTGATGTGTACAGTTTTTTTAAACTTGAACTTTACTTAGATTTC
>VMDR010021878.1:0-16559 GCA_007922815.1 Macrotus californicus
TGCCTATGTGCATGACATTGGGGGAAATTATACTCAATACACAATACTGATTTTGTCTCATAGATTATGATTAGCGTTTTAAATCAGGTAAGTTGGTTCATTTATCTGCTGATGTAAACCAGGCATCACATGCAGAGAGCCCTTCTCCCATACATATACAAAATACATCCTTACTCTATTTAGATGTCAATATTCAAACATTAAGTTATTTACTTCTTGAATCTTTTGAACAGATAAAATTATTTAAAAACCCATCCCCTTCCTCTTTAGAAGATAGCGATGCGGAAGAACAACAGGGAACTACCAAAGACTTAGAGCACTTTTGTGAAAAGAAAATAATGTGTTACCATACAACTGAGAAAAAATTAGGCACACTAAATTGATATTTTTCCTTCAGGTTCACAAAATAAAGTTATACGAATCATGGACTAGAAAATTACACTAGCAGTAAATCCCACAGCAAGGTAAATCCATTGATTTTGAAGGTTAAATTATCTGATGGATGGTATTTATATATGCAAAATACTAACCAACCGGTTGACCGGGCTGCTGGTTGATTAACTCATTAAAAGCTATTTATTTTCAATCTATTATGGGTAAGGTAGGGAAAATGTAGGCACCTAGTTTTGTCTTGAAGGGGTCAGCAGTTTGGTTGAGTGTGTACATCTGTATAAAAGTATACTTGCATCCCGTGAATAATTTACCAATGCACAGCGATGCACAGATGCGTTAGGAGTTCTCTACGGCTATCAGTCATTCGTCACTTCGGACAGAAATCTTTACATTCTCAAGCCAAACTGAAAGTGAGTGATAGCAAACCATAAAAGTTCCCCAAATTATAATAATTTGGAAGCCATGAAGGTAGAACATCCTAATGACCGTGAAGCAAATCAGAACTTTAAAAACTTGGAAGTAATAGAGAAGAATCCAGTCGCTGAATATTTGGGATATTTTTCTGTCCCTTCTCCTTGTAGGAAAAAAAAGTCAAGTGGATATTACCATGAATACCTAAAAACACCACAAACAGAAGTAGCTTAGAGCCACGTGTGCAGGGAATAAAGGGTGAGATACTTCTTTGCTGGATGTACTTTGTGAAGGAAAGAAGCAGATCAGGCCTCTGAGCACGGGTACTGACGTCACAGAGTAAAGCCATGCTACTCTCCCCCACAGAGAGTGTGTCCTGTTACTGGGAAGGGAAGTGAAAGCCCTTGCTTTCCAAAACACTGATCTCTTTCAAGGATGTACAGTTCCCATGGAGCTGAATTTTACCTATATTCCCCTTGGAGTGGCAAGGCTATATTTCTGTTCTTCAGACTGAAATCTGATGGAATGACCACATGCTATTTCCGTACTCGTTAGCAGAACTGCACTGAGCCATCCTGGGAGGTAGACCGAAGCAGTGAAAACAGCAAACACTACTGTGAGTGGCAGAAGGACCTCAAGTTCAAGTCCGGGCTGGGCCAAAACTTGGTTGTGTGATCCAGAGCAGGTCAGAGAGTCTCCCTGAGCCTTGATATCCTCATTTGTAAAATGCAGGGATTTGTTAAACATTGTACCTAAATTCAGAAATCCCGTTCGAATAGTCTCGATCAACACATTTAGATCAATTAGTTAGCCATGGGCCCATTACATGGTGGCAACTTGAGACCATTTCCCCCAGGCATCTTTACTAGTAACAAAAATTACAGCCATAGCTTGGCTCATAGTAGACACTCAATTCATATTATTGAGTAAATAACAGAATGCCCAGTTGGAAAACCAGAGGGTGGTATATGGCGGCCGGGTTGGTTCAGATGCACAGCATGCTTGTGGTGGTAAGGCTGGTCTCATGAATAATTAGAGAAAAAAAATAATGCTATCGACTGGTAAAAACGGGGCTATCTTATTCTGGGCCTATCCTTGTGTTACAGATCCAGAAGCTGAGTGGAACCTTGGAGTGGCTGGGTGAATTTTCCTCTAGAGGGCGCCTTATTAGTTCTGTCTTCCTAATCCTAGCGATTTCTTCTCTAGAGAAGGTGCTCATGTCCAAACATTCAGAAGTTCTATATAGTTTGAACGGCCGGCCGCGGCTTTTTGTGTAGTCTGTAGCGTTAGCTGGATGAGAGAACACTACACAGATGCAAAAATTTAAAGTGGTCCCATATAATGGGAAAAATACAATAAAAAATGAACTATTCAAAAAAATAAAGTGATCCCATAGTGCCATTCATTCGACAAATGGTTACTGAGTGGGCATAGGACAAGGACATTAAACAATCTGATCATTGTTTAATAGTGTTACCATCCTATATTATCACTGTAGCTTCCATAATATACCTTGTCTGTATGCCTCCTATATTGCTTTTATTTCTTATTAGAAAGTTGCTGAGTCCATCCTGCCCTAATGAACTTGCTTATTTAAAGAGCCACCACATTTACTGATTTCAAACCCATCAGACATATTTGATTTACTAAATGATGATTTAGGGACAAGCAGCGCCTAATTAATTAGAAACCAAAATCTAGGAAAAGGGAAAGATCCAGAAACACAGTTAACCAGAGTAGCAGGAATTTTCCCTCTAAGAATCTAAGGCGAATTCATAGGGGGTTGAGGGTAGAAAGAATTTTGAAGGAAGCGGCAACAAAACCCCAGAAAGACAAAAGATTCCTTTCATATTCATTTGAGATAGCTGGTGTGACAGACGTTATGGAAATGGGGCATATGGGCTATAAAGGAAAGGTTATACTCATCTTTACTTTGTTATTGTGCTAAGAACATTTAACATGAGTGTTAAGTACACAATATGGCACAGGTGGCAAACACAAGGCCTGCGGGAAGAATCCGGCCCCCCACCTTGTTTTATCCAGCTCCACATCTTTTTTCTACCTGGCGGCAGTGCGAAGCTCTCGCTTAACTGTTAAGGAGTAGTTACAAGTATACAGTCCTAAATTACATTCGGCCCTTTGAAGGCAACCACGAGGCTGATGTGGCCCCCAGTGAGAATGAGTTTGACACCCCTGCAATACAGCATTAACTATAGGTACTGTGTTGTACAGCAGGTCTCCAGAACTTGCTCTTCCTGCATAACTGAAACTCTGTACTTGTGGAACAATCACCTTTTTACTCTCTGCTTCTCTGAGTTTGACTACAGAATTGTGTATCTCATTTCCATGTATCCACATCTGAATGAAAGTGGAGATAAGGGATTACAGTATCAGATACATCTAGCCTTTGTGTCAGATAGTCAACAAAGAAACGACATTTCTAAATGAGATTACATCAATTTGAAGCAAAGATGCAAGATAAATGGACATAGTTCAAGCCTGAAAGTATTATTTTTAAAAATCTGTTTGAGTTAGGGAGGCAGGGGGTGGGGGAGGGGGCTAGGGAGGTGGGGGAAGGGAGAAAAAGCAGGAACAACTGTAGCTGCATAAATGATAAAGACCCAAAACACTAAAAAAATCTATTTGTATTCAGGGAAAAAAATGTTTTTGAATGTGTAGGGGGAAAATGTGTTTATCAAACTTCTTGTTGAGGTTTATTTTTTGGAACTCTTTCAAACTTGAAGTCATGTTCTCTGAGATCAAGGGCACGGGTTAGAATCGAGTGCAGCCTGCTCACAGATCTGTGATCCTAGGAAGGATGGGTTAGGGCCCACACAGCATCTTGAACAGCTGTTTGACTTTCAGTCCTAAGGCTGGGCTTCTCCCAATAACCACTGGGGAAGTTAGTTCCTACTGACAATAATAATGTGAAGCTGTCAGCTGACCTTGAGAAATCACTGGTGAAAACTCAATCTGTTCCCATGGTCATTCAGAGAATTAGGTTTGAGGTCATTGAGCCTAAATCCTAAATTTGGGAAATTCCTTCTGAAGCAATAGCACATATAAATGAATTATTAGGAAACCCTGTGACAAATTAGTTTATATCCATTCTCAAGCGGCTCAGCCAACATTTGAGTTTGTCAAGTGGAAATGGTGCATAATTTCTGAATCACACCATTTGTCTCTTTCCATCAACATAATCCAAAAACGTAACTCTCGTTTTGTTCCATGTCCATAGCCTCTTCCACAATCACTTCAAAATCTTCTATCTCCATAAATGGCACTCTCATTTCCCCGTTTGTTCAAACCGGACTTCAGAGTCATCCACGACTCTATGCTTCCTCTCGCATTCCGCATCCCATCAATCTAAAGGTCTATCAGCTCTACCTTCAAAATATATCTTGGATCAACTAATTTTTCACCACATCTGTCATCTCCACTCTAGTTCAAGTCAGCGTTACCCCTTTCCCAGACGGTGTCGACACCCTCCCTAACCCTCCCCCTGCTTTCCCTTTTGCTCCACCTACCATCCATTCTCCACGGATGAGGCAGAGTCAACTTCGGAACACATAAATCAGATCACATCATCCCTGCTTATAGTACTTCTGTGACATCTTATTACACACAGGATAAAATCCACCTTCAAACTATGGCAGACAAGACAATTCATTATCTGGCCTTTGCCTTTCTCTACAAGCTGCCACGAGCCCATCTTGCTATTCCTTGAACACCTCAAACCTGCTCTGACATCTGGGCTTTTGCATTTGCTGCCCCTTCTGCCTACAATACTCTTCACTCCAGGCCTTTGCTTGGCTCATTCACGCACACAGGCCTCTACTCAAATAGAACCTCCTCAGACGCGCTGCTGCCTCTCAGTCTGTACCTCTCCCTGCTTTATTTTCCCTTCAGAGCAATGAGCTGATGTGATTTTACATATTAATTCACTGGTTTACTGTGCATTTCCCTCACTAAAACTTGCACGTCCATGGGGCATACGTTCATTTTGTTCACTACTGTATCTTCAACTCTTGGCATAGAGTAGACAATCAATAAACAATTACTAAAAGAGTCAATAAATTCTAGCAGCCCTAATTATGCTACAGTTTTTCCTAAAATAATTTCTCTCGGAATGTCAATATGTATAAAAGTGCTTTATAAAGTTAAAACACTGTGCAAATATTACTGTTAAGAGTATATGTCAAGATACAAAACTATTTTCGCATGGGTAGAATGAGGACTTCGGCAGAGAAATCAATTTGTAAATTATTCATATTTTATCTGACAGTCATTAAAGAAAAGCAGCAAATCCTAGATGACTCTGTTCTCAAGTTTTGATGACATCGCTAGTTTCAGAAGACTTCCTCAAATGCCTAGAAATGTAATTCCAAAAATCATTTAAAATGCTTTCCATTCCTCCAAACGACTTTCCTGCAAATGACTGCATAAAATATCAAACTTATACAAAAGTAGCTTCCTCCGTTAGCGATGAAGGCGAGATGAAAAAGATGTCTATTTCCTCCAATAGAGCCAAGCAGACTTTTCAGAGTGGACGCAACGACGTAACTGAGAGTGAACTTGGCAGGAAAACCTAACTTGTGTAGAGTTACGCAAGAGGCCCAGCCGTCTAGCATTGGGATGAGTCACTGCGCTGTAAACTTTGTGGTGGTGCTCAGGGGTAACAGGGAACAATTCACTGTTTTCACACAGAGCTGATTTGAATGTTAACATTCGCAAATGGTGCCCCAAGATCTTTTCGATTTCTGTATTCAGAAAACACAGAGAACTCATCAAGCGAACACACGTACTAAAATGTACCCAAAGCAAGTGGGTCGGCACTGAGAACAGCATTAGCTTAAATAAATGGATGATCTGCAACGAGAGTTCAGGATGATTTTATTGAATTTCTGAACCTCTCCCTCACTTTGCAGTGACTTCTGAGGAAATTGAATGTGCATAATATATGACCCAACAAATGAAGAAGTAAACTACTTCATTCAAGCCTCTTCATTTGTCAATAGCATGCGCGCAATGATGGCTTCCCGTCCAGTGGTTTAATAATGTATGTATCGATTACTTCTATCTAAATCTTAACCAGAAAATCTCAGGAAGCTCCAAAGGTGTCCCTAATGGTCTGTAGGGAAGGACGAATAGAGATGTTTACACTGCAAGATGAAAACCTCATGAGAAACAATTTCATGAGTAAGAATGGAAACAAAAGGTTGTTATCTCCTGTGTTCTTATACCCGAGACCTAATCTCCACTTGAACTTGGGGTAGGGTGAAGGGAATGGAATAAGCTCACGGTTTATTGTAGTTCTCTGTAGGAATTCCCCACTATGATTTGCTCCTTGAAAACTCTCTTTAGGTTAATCACAGAAGTAGACAAGTAATAAATATCACTTTAGTGACTGCTCAAGTAAAACAAAGGAAGTCAGTTTAAAAACTATATCTGGACCAGAATAATACACACTAATTGAAAACGAGTCAGTCTAGTGAGGCAAGTAATGAGGAACTGGAAAAGGCAGGATAATGTTTTCAAAAGATATAAAAATTGGCCGGTTTATATTTGCTAAGGCACATTTGAGCTTTAATTATTGGTAACACTTCACTGCATATGGAGCATTATTTTATTAATTAGTCTTGAGAGCCGTTCCAGTTGCAGTTGACATGCTGTCCAGCTGGTTTGGGGACCCTGAGTCCCCTTCCATGAGTATAAAAATTGCTTTGGGGAGTGACACTGCAGTCCCCAAATACCTGGGTGAACTGTCTTGGAATTTCAGCTACAGGGAAACCATATACCCTTCTATCACTGTGATTGAGACTGACTACATACGAGACATCTGATATTTTGCTATACAATTTTATCATTAATCTACAATGATATACAAAGAAAATATATGTTACCTGATTTACAAACATCCTGATTTTTTGAAAAGTGAGAAAATACTCTATTATAGTTTCAACTTTTGACATTTTAATGGAATTTGCATTCCCGTAAAAAGGAACAACCAAAGGCATTAATAATTTACATTAAATAGTTAGCAGGTGACTTAAAAAAAAGTGTCACACCAAATACCTGGGGAATAAGTTTACAATAACAAGCGACTCATCTAAATAACAAGCATTCTATACAAACAATATTTGAATCAAGAAACCCATAAAGAACAAGATAGTTTATAATCCTGGAAACACGGCAAAGTAAAATGAAACTCTACAAATACAAAACCTATCAAAGATGAGAGATTCAAAGATTTTTTAAAAAAGATTTCATTTGTTTATTTTTGTAGACAGAGGGGAAGGGAGGGAGAAAGAGAGGGAGAGAAACATCCATGTGTGGTTGCCTCTCACGCGCCCCCTACTGGGGACCTGGCCCATAACCCAGGCATGTGCCCTGACTGGGAATCAAACCAGTGACCCCTTGGTTTGCAGGCTGGCACTCAATCCACTGAGCCACACCAGAGATCTTGACAGAATTTTATATGGATTGTGTTTCCTTTCTCTTTTCCTAAGGGAATTCAGAAGATTCCAGAGAGAGACCTAGTTTCAAGCGTTTCCCTTTGTTCGTTTTGCTTACAGGCAGCAAGAGGCTTACTAAATCGTCATTCCACAGCAACTATAAAGCATTACTGCATAAATGTGACAAAACTCTTGAGTAAACAGGGTGCTCCATTGTTCTCTCATCAACAATTAGCAGTGATGATGTGCTTTGCAGGAGGAGAGTGCTTTGTGCCACATATTATTCTTAAGGATATGAAGAAGAGCTCGCGAAGACACTGGGGCAGACCACAAGCAAAAACAATGGGCATCAGGGTAGCTCTACACACTCCAAAAGGATGCTTAGTTGGGAATAAACAGAAAAATCCTGCAAGCGAGGAAGGAACATCACTCTCTATTCTTTCTTTCCCTGCTCTTGGCCCCAGCGGACAAGAGAAGAATGAACAAAATTAAGGTGAGTTCATTGGTTTTCTTCTCCTTCCGCCCTCCTTACCTTCTTCCCCTAATTCCTGGGTTCCTTTCTCTAGTCAACGTTCAGCACGTACTAGATACTTCATAAGGTGCTGGGTATAAAATGACAACTCTCTCTTCCAAAGAAAGCTTCTTGGAGCACATGATTTTGTGAAGGTGGCTGACATTAATTCAACAGTCCCAGACAGCCATGATGACAAACAACACGAAGTTCTAGAAGGGAAAGTTGATGGTGTTCTGGGAGCTTATAAAGGGAGATCTGGTCAAATGTGGGCATCAGAAAAAAGTTTGCTCGATGTCCAAGCCAAGATGTAAAGGATTACTAGACCTTAATCAGAACACTACGGAGAGGTAGGTGTAGGTGTCAAAGGGTTCCAGACAGAGGATCAGCATTTTCAGAGCCACGCACGAGAGGAGCACAGAGAACTGGGAACACCATATGAAGCAGTATGGCTTATGTCCAGAAAGCAAAAGAAAGTACAGTAAGAAAAGAGAAGGTTGGGGCCAGACCAGCCAGATGGGGCTTTGGGGTCCTTGATGAAGATTTGGGGCTTTTCCTAAGGGCATTGAGAAGTCACTGAAGAGTATTCAGATGGCACTGATATAATCCAATTTATGTTTTTACCTACATCACTCTGACTGAAATGTAGGGTGGCAAGAGGAGATGGAGAGCCCTGGTCAGTGTGGCTCAGTAGGTTGGAGCATTGTCCTGTACACCAAGGGGTTGTGGGTTCGATCCCCAGTCAGGGCACATACCCAGGTTGTAGGTTCGATCCCTGGTTGTAGAGCCTATGAGAGGCAACCAATCAATGTTTCCCTCTCCGTTTCTTTCCTTCTTTCTCTCTCTTTAAAAGCAAGGAAAAAAACTAAAACACAAAAAAAAGAGTAGATGCAGAAAGGCTAGGAGAAATGATGTCTTGTAACGATGGCAATGATTGCAGTAAACAGAGTCAAGAAAGATTTTGGAGGTAAATTAACCCAGTGATGAGTTAGAGGCCTGTCATCCTGAAAAGGTACTATACCGTACCGCTCTGTTTTTTGGATAAAAGAAAATATTTAGTTTGATTCTCCAAGCTTTAGAGTTTTGTAGATTACAGCAACAAAAGGATAATGGAACAAAGACTTCCAGCATCTTGGGAAAAAGTTATTAGAATGATGATTGAATGTAAATTGGACTTGGAGGGAGGTGAGGACAGAGGAGCAGTGGCACTAACGGGTGTTACCGGCGGGCTGGAAGCTGTGATAAGTCAAAGAAAGATAAGAGGAGGGGCATCTGAACAAGCACACTAGCCAGGTAGGGATTAATTCACTTCAGGCTGGTGCACATTTACTCTAGCATCACCATCTCCCAAAAGTACGTTACTGGTCATGAGATTCCTGAGTAAGGGGATAGAGAATGAGAAGTACTAACATTTTACCACCGCTGGCAAGCAACCAAAGCCAATAACCAGGGATAGTGAGGAAGCATTTATAACAAAATGCTGCTAGAAGGGGCCGTGGAAATGATTTGCACCATATTCCGTATCTTGAAGCCGAAGAACAAAGTAGCAATCAGAAGCTTACTTATGGGAGACTATGACTAGAATCTCAGTCTCGTGACGCCTAGTGCACTTGTCCAGTGATTCATCTTCTTTGGTTGCTGGAACTAGAATAAAATTACCCCCTTTGCAGAAAGTCTGTCTCCTTTTGCCATGTCATATAATGCATTCTATTGAAAATGCCCATCCTTCTCAGTGAACGCTCTTCTACATACACACCAGAGTGTTCTGACTATTCAAAGTTAGAATGTGCAAAAAAAATCACTATTCCACTCTACTCTACCACAAAAACCAATTTAATATTCTGAATTGTATGAAAGGGGATGGGTAGAAGACACACTGGCAGTTTCCTTGGCAATGTTTTTTTTTTTTTTTTTTCAAGAACTCCGGGGTTGTCCCTCATCTTCTCTTCCCCTTTTATAATCTTCTATGCTCTTTTCTCTGGAATAATATAAACCCTTGACCTTTCTTCAATATGCTACCATTGGCTATGATTCCATAGAGCTCTTTCCTTTAAGTGCTAAATATACAAAAGCAGGACCATCTTATCGAGCTTTTCTTGTTTGGTAGTAATTTTCTTGATTTGTTACTCATTTCTGTTCATATACCTCTTATTCTCATTTTAAAAACACTTATCTGTACCCAATGTGTGCCAGCCATTTTGCTAGTTATTAAGATCTTGGAGGTGGGCAAGACAAAATCTATGTCTTCCCCACTCAGAGCCTACTGGAGAAGGTAGAAATGTAATGAAAAAGCAAAAAAGAAAAAGTTGATCACTGCTGGATCATGCTAGTGAACGACTTATTATTTTTTTAAAGATTTTACTTATTTACTTTTTAGAGAGGAAGGAAGAAAGTGAGAGAAATATCAATGTGTGGTTGCCTCTCATGCACCCCCTACTGGGGACCTGGTCCACAACCCAAGCATGTGCCCTGACTGGGAATCGAACCAGTGACCCTTTGATTCACAGGCAGGTGCTCAATCCACTGAGCCACACAACTTGCTATTTTGAAGACTGGTAAAGTAAAACCATTTATGATGCCTATTCTATACAAACAGTATACTGAGTACCCAAACAGTGGATGAATGAATCTCCTTTTTTTTTTGCATCGATGTATGCCAGCTAATAAGTGAGTAAGAAATGATAGAAATAGGCAATCATCACATTGCAACTCCTAGCAATCGATCATTAACAGCTGCCCAGGTCACACTCAAAAAAGAGAAAACAAAAAAGAAAACATCATGCAAAAAAAAAAAGAAGGACTCATGGACATGGACAACAGTATGGTGACTGCGGGTGGGGGGGGTGTAAGAGGAAAATGGTAATGGAAAAATATAACAAAAATTTTCAAAAGACATTCTGTACTTCCTAATAATGGAAGAACATGCAACAACCTATGAAACAGTCCAACCTAAAGTGACCAAACCTGCAGAACCCACCTTTCAGCGTGGGTGCCAGTGGCCATGGCTGGCTACTGACTGCTTGAGATGCGGCTACTCTGAACTGAGCTGTGCTGTACCTGCAACTGCGTATGTGGATTACATGTTGAAATGGCAGTAATTATCGCTCCACAGTTAAGTACGATGTAGCCATCAGAGGAAACTGGGTGAAACAGGGAAACTCTTTGGACTATTTTGGTAAATGACTGTGAATCTCTAATCATTTCAAAATAAAAAGTGAAAAACAGAGGCGGATTTAAGAGACAAGCTAACCAAATGCAATGTGTGGACCTTATTTCAACTCTTAAACAAACAAACAAACAAAAAACCCCAAACAGAAAAACCTGTTAAACGTTTAAGACATGCATGTGAGAAATGGAAATCTGAATAGTGCCTGGATATTTGCTACGATAAAATTATTGATATTTTAAAAGTATTATAACAGTACTGTGGTTATGTTTCAAGAGTAAATCCTTACATTTTACAGATACTTTCTCAAATACCTATGAATTCAATGATCCATGGCTGAGATTTGCTTGGAAATGATGGAGGGCAGGGAAGGGATATAGAAGAAGTAAATGGCCATGCATTGATAATTGTTGAAGTCTCGGTGGGTATTTATTATGGGATTCTGTCTGCTTTTGTACATTTTAAATATTTTCCTTAATAAAATATTTTTAGAAACAACCAAAAGAGATGGACAACTTCTTAAAGGATATTATTAATGTAGACACTTTTGACATTTAAAATATAATGGTGTGGATTATTTATAATTGACCCTTTAAATAGTGGAGTCAAAAAAATTTTCTATTCAACTTATTTTTAATCAGAAGTATTTTTAAAATGCTTACTATGAGCAAGAAACTCGGCTTAAAAGTCTTACCCTGTGTACATCATTCTGCTTCTGAACTGTCGGAAAATCTCCTCCAACAGGTGCCTGTCGGCTTAACTCATCATCTTTCAGCTGTAGCCACACTAGAAGTTCTTGGAGAGAAAGGTGCAGACGCTTCCACTGGTCAGAACTGGCTTCCAAATGCGATCTGGAAAATAACAGCAGCAAACTGTATCAGAATAGCTAGAAGGATAATTGATGATTCTAACAATCCCATTAAGAAAGGTACTTTGGTGGTTAGTTCATAGCATATAAACCAGGGCTGTCAAACTCATTTTCACCGGGGGCCATATCAGCCTTGTGGCTGCCTTCAAAGGGCCGAATGTAATTTAGGACTGTGTACATGGAACTGCTCCTTAACTAGGGGCAAGGAGCTCGGTGCTGCCGCCGGGTAGGAACAAAGTGCCAGGCCAGATAAAACAAGGTGGGGGGGCCGGATTCAGCCCTCGGGCCTTGTGTTTGCCACCTGTGGTGTCAACCTATTGCCAAATACACAGCAGTCCTCCATAATAATCTGACTACTTGCTTTTGAGACCCATTAAATGGGGGTATTGTGATGGCAATTTTGAGGAAAAGCAGCATTTAGCCATATGTTTATTTCTACATGCAGCATTCTGAGATTTTGGCATGAAATATACACTGAAATGGATTACTTTCCCATAGCGGTGCCATCAATGATTTTTAATGTTTCTGGTAGGAAAAAAAAAATGGACCCAGTGACTAATATAAACCGCTCAGCTTTCATGCGACTCGCGTTAGTACTGGAATTCTTTCTGCTTTGAGAAATGGAAAGGTCTCTCCCCACATTTTGACTTTTCCATTTCTGCACCCTAGACAGCCTCTTCCATGGACTCCTTCCATCTGGCGTCTGTTCCCTTCTGCTCCTCTTCCCATATGCTTCTCCTTTTCCTCCACCCCTCTTCATTCGTGTGCACCTGGGATTTGTTTTCACCAAGTTGCAACATTTTGCGCTTTGTTTCCTTTGTGTAAAATGTACTGAGACAACAACTCACGTGGAAAAGCAAAATCAGACATTTGTCTGCGAGCCTCCCCCAAACGTGAATAATTTAGGCAAGAGACGGGTGTTCCTTCCCACCAACTGTATTTAGAACATGTTCATCAGTGCAAGCCATTTAAGAAGACACAAATGAATGATCTGTGCTATAAAATCCACATTTCACTTGAGAACGAGAAGCTAAATTAATAAAATAAATCATCACCCAGAAAACAAAGAAACACGAAGTGTTGGCAAGGCTCTATCCTCAAGTAAATCAAGAATTGTGCTTGCATTACTCATACGTTATCAGCAATTACTAATTAATTCAGAAAAATTAGTGCTGCCAATAACAGAAATATAATGTAGTCTCTAATGCTGCAAAGATTGAAATGTAAAGCAACCAGGTAGAACAGCACTTCCCTTTGCCATTTGGTGATTTTGCCTGACATTTCAAATACAATTTGCCTGCTGGCCTTAGTCAAACAGAATCCCCAAATGGTAACTATGTACTGCAATTAAATTGTTTCAAAGTCTCCGAAGCATAATTTGATGACACATAAAAGTCCTTAGAATGTGCAAATACAATCTAAGCATGACCTGCATGCTTAGATTTGAGGAACTTATACTTAGGAAAGTACCTGGGAAACCATGAGAAGATACAGGTAGAAAATGTTATTTATAGCATCACTTATGATTGACACAAAGGCGAGACAACTTACATATGCAATACTAGGGAAGTGGTTACATACATCACGGTGCCTTCAGACATACGAAACCTACACAGTGTTCAGTGTGATGCCCAGGGCAAATATTCATGAATATGGAAAAGGTCACTCTTTCGGTTGCTAAGTGAGAAAACAGGTTACAAAAATGTATACAATCTATTCTTCGGAAACGTTTCTGTGTGTTTCTGTGTTTCTGTGCACATGCCTGAGCATTCATGAGAACAATCTGGAATGACCAGTTTAACCCTCGGAGGTGGATTTATAGGTGATTTACTGTCAGAATATTTTCTATTATGAACAATATAAACACTGCAGGGTCCAGCTGAAGTAACGCCTGCTTGAGTGTGGTTGGTAGGGTAATAATATGGGTGTAATAATTTATAGTTTTAATTTGAGCATTTCACCTAAAATGTTCTATGGTGTGCTTGAGTGTGACTTTGTTATGTTACAGAATGACATGCTTATGATTGTGTAATAAAAAAGGGCGTCATTTGTGATGGACCCTGTATATTCAGAAAAAATATAGGCATTTCCATCAGAGAAATTCAATTGTTCGAGTCTTTAAGGGCATTTATTATCTCATAAATAAATCATGAAATACCCCAAATACCATTCATTAAACATAATAGTGCAGACTGCATATAGTGCAGAGGGCAGTTTTTTGATGTTTCTGTTCCCTCTTCCTCTTTCAGTTTTCACGTTTCCATGATGAGCCTACGTGAGAATTCCCTATGCAAGATTTTAGCTGTTTAATAGCATATAATGACTAGTGGTTACAGGCATCCCCTGGGGTGTCTGGATTTGGCAACTTGGTCCCCTAGATGGTGAATGGAGCTGTCAAGCCGGGCATTTTGAAAGATAGGGAGGGTGAGGCATAGTCTAGACATGGAAAAGCAGCAAATGGGAAAAGAGACACGGGTTAAATAAATGTTTATTGAGTGCCTCTAAGTCCCAAGGCAGCATTGGGAGTAGAGAGACGGGAAGGGAGGGGAGACTAGAAAGATGCCTGATGCTTGGCCTCCCCCTCTCCGGGAGAGGACACTAAATAGGTCCTCTGGGTTAAACAGTGCTGGCTCATTACGGGCAGGTCTATGAAACCCTTAAACTCCGGGCAAACAAACAAACAAACAAAAAATAGCTCTGAGACCGAGAATTAGCTCTAAGAGAAACTCCATAGTGTGAGATAGGGAGTCTGTCAGGAGCCAGGTACAGGGGACAGTCAAGGGAGTTGACAGAGGAGCAGAAGGACCTGGGACCAGGTGTGACAACAAGCTCTCACATATCTGGGTGAGGGGACCTTATGTGCCCAAAAGGGATGGAGTTAGGCAACATTTCAGAATGTTTGATTACTTTAACCACATTATCAAATGACCGTTTCATTCTTTTCTTTGCTAAAGCATGAGAGTGAATGGTAAGTGTGATATGAAGACAAAAGGGTAAGCAAAAGGCTTATAAAGGACAGAGGTCAAAGGGTCAGAGAGGAGAGTCAGTCCGATAATGGCTCCTGACTTAAAGCAACACTTACAAACGTACTCAGGTGGCAGCCGTGGCTCTCAAACTGTAGAGTGCACGAGAGACATTTGAGGAGCTTGTAGAGTTTAAAGTACACATGCCTAGGTTCCACCTTCAGCACTTGCGTACTTTCAACAAGAACTTTCACAACTCAGCAGGTGAGCTCCGGGAACATTCTTTGAGAAAGAATTTCTGAGAGTATTTCCCGTGTGCCCTAAGTGTTATTTGTTGGTCTCCACAGGGCAAGGGTGGTATACGTGAATGACATGATTTTGAAGGAGCGCTAAAGGTAGCCAAATGCTATGAGCTCAGGAAACCTTTTCTTTGGTCATGTGAAGCTTATGAAGAGTTTTCAAGATACATTTACAATGTGTTTCTGGGAAGCCACTGCCCTATTTCTATTTTCAAGATTGTATGTCAAATATTTTGAAATAATTAACCTATGTTTGTATTTGGAATATCTACTCCTGAAAATGTTTCTTTCTATATCTAATGCCTTCCCCCTCTCCCATCCCGTCCCCCCCCATTTTATCCTAGGCTGTGAGGGTGGGAAGGAACCTAAAAGGTTGTTGTTTAACCCTCTTGTTTTGCAAATGTGGAAACTGAGACCCAAAGGTATACAGACAACTGCTGAACCACACCACGTGAGCTGTCACCTTAAGACACGGAAAATAGCCCTGACCAGGGTGGCTGAGTTGGTTCGCTGTTGTCCTACCAACCGAAAGGTAAGTGAGTGGGTTTGATTCCCTATCAGAGCACATGCCTAGATTGTGGGTTCGGTCCCCAGTTGGCACACAGATGTTTCTATGTTTCTCTCCGTACCTTCCCTTCTCTCTACAAGTCACAGGAAATAGAAATGAAAAACATTTTCTTAAATGACGAAATCCTTAACCTTAGTGATTTTTAATCAAATGTTTTGGATCCCTGAGCAAAAGGCTCTCTACTAATTGCCAGATGCACTTACACCACCCCCCCCCACCCTTCCCATCTACTTAACAGAAAATAACAGAGGAGGTCTGAAGAGGCACTTAGCTTCTATCCGTTTTCTATTCATCTTTATTAGTGACGACAAGAGCTTAGGGGCTTCTAGCTTTTAACAGGTAAGTGCTGATCTTTAATAAGCAGATAATTTCTACAATTTGTAAGGCTCAGGTAAAATGTAGAACCTTTAGGTGTGTTGGGATATACTGCTTGGTCTTTAAGGAACTCTTTAGTGTCAGGGCTGTGAGAATTATAGGGGCTCCAAAAGTGAATGTTATTTCTCTAGACTCAGACACTTCCAGTGTGATTTAGTTGATACCTAGTTTGAAATGCTTAATAAAACTTTACTCTGCAAGGCATGTATTCTTCAAGCAAAATGTGTTATATTGAATTCATTTTTCACTTTGACTTCTTTTATAAAACTAATGATATATCCTGGTATATCTTTGGTACCCTTGTGTAATAAGATAGCACTTCAGCATACAGAAAGAGAAGGTAAGAATGCAGAAATAATAAGGAACCACAAAAATACAATGGGAGCGATGGGACTTTAAATAAAGAGAAAGTGAAGCTCAAAGAGAAGTAAACAGTTTTTGTTTTTTTTTCCAGATGGGCCATGAACTCCAACTTTCAAACATAATCAACATTCTGTGAATAAGAGAAAGGTCAGAGATACTCAATGTCCAAGTTGCATTTTTCTCTCAA
>VMDR010021879.1:0-16560 GCA_007922815.1 Macrotus californicus
ATATCCTGTGGATAGTATTGGCCTTCCGTATTGTTCCATTATGGCAAGATGTTAAGACGAGATTCTAAAGGTTAGTATTCAAAAAGTTAGTCTTCCTGAAAATTACTCTATTTAAGAAAAAATCGTGATCAATGATATTCAAACCCAATGGCAGATGTGCTGTGAGCGTGGAGTGACTATGGATGACGAGACTCCTATACAGTGATGACCGGCAGTCTCTTTTTCATATGCATTTTCCAGGGAAATGACAAGGTGAACATCAAGTCCCTGCCATCAACTTCCAGGTTAATTGGCCCAAACCCTCTCATAGCATTACACTTTGCAGTAAATTAGATCATAGACCGAATCCAAAGTAAGTTTGCTTCACTTTCACTAAAGCTCAGCATGCAAAAAGGATGCAGGAGAGTTATGGAAATGGAGCTCGCCAGCCACAAACTAAGTAAGCAATTGACACTTTTTTTTTCTATTATATTGAAATTGTAGTTCTTCTTTTATACAGATACAACAATGTCACAAGTGTGTCTAGTGATACAATGTTTCCTTTAAGTCTGCCAGGCAACTGCTCGCTAGCCGCCGGCTGAGCAGTCTGACACCAAGGAACAGACAAGACAGTAACTATGCTATTCACTCAACTTTATTGAATGCAGGTTCACTCAAAGTAGAACATCAACATACATTAATATCCTATTCGCACTCTAACAAACTAAGAGAAATGTAGCACACACACAGAGCAATCAATGGGGGATAATGAACCTGAGTCCCAGAGTCTCAGTCTGCAGGTCCGGGAGACAGCACAGTGGGCAAGGGAGTTGTCAATGTCTTGCAAGGAAGGATCTCCAGAGCCAGGTGGGCAGCAGGGCAGACAAAGTCCTCAGTCCAGCAGGGCAGAGCCCCAGGCAACCGATGCTAAGGCAGATCAGCGTGGTATGGCACAGCCCTCTGGTGTGTAAGACAGCCCTTAGCTGTCTTAGCAGTTGTCTGGAACCTGCCTCAGTTATACCTTGAAAGTGGTGTACTCTTCTGGGTCTTTTTGATAAATATCTTGGCACCCCTGATGCCAAGTGGGCAATTTGCCCAGAAGCCTATGGGTGGTGCATGGCTGTTCTGCTGGACACCCCTGCTGTCAAGTGTGGAATTTCCCCAGGAAACTATCTGCAGTGGTCCTGCTCTGCAAACATGGCTGTTCTGATCATGTGTGCAGTTAGCTCAAGTGCGTCTCCTTGCCAGACATGTCTGTTCTCACCACGTGGGCAGATATGTCTCCTTGCCAGACGTGTTCACTCTGACTTAGATAATTTCCCTCTTGAACCAAAGTGTCATGGCTGACCAACGGCCATTTTAGTCCACAAAAGTGACTCCACTTTGTTTTATATACTTTATGCTCTCTTAATTGGACCAATGCCATTTTATTGGTCCTGCTCTCCACACACAACCTTAGAATCTACTTGAAGAAATCGGCTTCTCACCTTTTGAGTGGTGGGGCTTGTGACACTCAGGGGCTGGAAACCTGTGGAACTCTGGTCAGGTGACTCCTCTGTATAAGAGGTTCTGATTAAATTCAGGGCAGAGAGATCATCTTGTTTGTGCTAAACATAAGCATCTATCAATTTGCTGAGACTGTACCTTTCCTTCCATTTATAATGGTAGTGGGCTTCTGCCTCACACCGCCTTGCTCAGAACTTACATTTTCCATTGGTCTCAGACTGAATTCCATGTTCCTCAAGTCAGTGTTGGGTGTTACAGGGCACTAACTGGCCTTTCACTATGGCTTTCCTACAAACACTTTCTCTTCTAGCAACTTAAAAAAATATATCCAGCCCTGGCTAGTTTGGCTCAATGGATTGAGTGCTAGCCTGAGAACCAAAGCATAGCTGGTTTGATTCCCAGTCAGGGCACATGTCTGGGTTGTGGGCCAGGTCCCCAGTTGGGGGTATATGAAAGGCAACCACACATTGATGTTTCTCTCCGTCTCTTTCTCCCTGGCTTCCCCTTGCTCTAAAACTAAATAATAAATAAAATCTTTAAAAAATGCATTTCCAGGTCTTTTCTCTTATTTTTACTCCTGTACTGCATGTTCATAGTTTGACCTTGACCAATATTTAATTTTAGTCTGCTTAACTCAAAACTTACACACATATCCTTAAAATGTAAACCATTTCTGGTGTCCTTAGCATTGATTTTTCTGTAATTCTTTACATCCTCATTGATTTCTGTTTTTAGTTATTCTTCTAAATTTCCTTGCTGTCTGATCAACAAAAGCATGAGTTTATAGTCATGGTTAGGTCTAGTAAATACTTAGCACCTAATGCACAGTGTCTCTCTCCAGCTGACTCTGTCTACTATCACTCTCATATAGTTACTAAAAGAATTTCAGGCTTCCTAGTAGACTATTTTGCATACATATATCCCCAATTTAAAGAATGATGCTCATGTTATTTGCATAAAACAGTTCTCTATTTACTTGTTAATTCATTTATCCATTTAAATAATTATTGTGACTTTACATTAATAGCTGTGCTGATTCCTGGTTAGTGGCATTTTGTAAAGTTATTTAAGAAAAGAAAATAAGTTCAAAAAGTACTGGTCACCCTGATCTTCATCCTTGATCCTCAAATCTGCTCAGGTAGTTCTATCCCAGGATGTCTGTCCCAGACCCCTAGCGGCAACCTTGGGACCCCCACTTCCTCACCTCCTATATGCAACTCACCAGCCAATCTTGTTGACTCGGCCTCTAGAATATGTTTCTAATGTATTCATTTCCAAGTTTTCTTTGTTTCTATCACTACAGGTATAAGTTTTTCACCTAAATAATGAGGCGGTCTCCTAATTCATTTTCCTACTTCTATTTTGACACCCTCCAATTTACTCTCTTCATTGAAAGACTAACCTTGCAATGCAAAAATATATTTCTTCTTAAAAACCTTAGAATAAAGTTCAGAATCCTTAACATAGCTTCCAGGGCCCAAACTGAAAAAGGTCTCTGCCTGTCTCTCTAGCTATTCTTTCCTCCTAACATGGGCCAAACCTTTTATGCCTGAGAAATTTTTGCAAAAGCTTTCTGATTGGTTGAGCCTATTTTCTCCTGTTTCTACTTGTCTGGTATGTGCTTATGCATTATTTCCTTAAAGAACCTTTATATTAAGTTTTGTTGTTATAATCTCATTTTTGAAATCTTCCCTTTCGGAAACTTCATTGTGAGTGCAATTTTAAAAGTATATATATAATGGGGGATTTTATTATATGGTGTCTATTTCCGCTCACCAGAGCATCAGCCCTGTGAGGGCAGCAACCAACCTATTGATTTATCGCAATTCCATAGTAAGTAGACTAGTGAGTGACACGTATTGGATGCTCAGAAAACATTTGTTGAATGAGTAAATTACAGCAGGCTTTTGACTGAGTCCATTACTGTCTTGAGTCAGGATTGGTTTATTTAGTTGACATGATAGCAGTGACCGATTTCACTTAAGGAGAATGAGGTTGCTCCATTCCGTGGGCTCAGAGAAGAGTGCGTTTGCACAGCCTAGAGGAAGGAGTACTTGGAACAGGAAGGAGAAGAAGGTGCAGACGTGCACTTTACCTTTTTAAATGTTTTAAGCTGACATAGCTATGGACATGTTGAATTTAGGATGTGGCTGTAAAATAACTGCCTTTGTACCAAATTGAAATCTTAGAGCAAACTAAGCCCATCTGCTGGTAATCTTCAATGCTTTTATGTTTAAAGGTTTGCAGATTTGAAAGCTGGTTTTAGAATGTAACTAGGATTACTTGTTTATCCTTTAACATCTTGTAACATAATAGCAAAGGAAAGCAAAGGATGTGATGTAAATAAGTACATAGCCAGGACCTGAAAGGGATTATCCTGGATGATTTAAAGAGTCATATTTTAATTTATAAAATTTACCAACACAAATCGATATCTATAACATAGAAAAATATATATCAACAAACTTTTGATGATTCTTTTATGTATGGCAATAACTACTGTGTTTGGGGATATAAGAAAATATAATACAGTTAGGCTTACCATGACCAAGGCCCCTAGTGTTGGGCATACACATGCACACACAAACTGTGAAATACTGTGCCGAGTCGAATTCTCTATTTCCAGGTGAATGAGTCATAAAAAATTGATAATTATCCCTCGAAATGTATGAGAAGCTAAACTTCTATTAAACTATTAAGCATTAATAGGATTATATAAAGTAGAAATTGGGAAATGGTATTTCAAGGAGAAAGATAATATATATTTAAAAAGACCTGAGAGTCTGAAGTTCGTGTTTTTTTCTGGAGGATGGAGGAATGTCCCAGTATGGCTGGATCTGTGATGAAGCCTCGTGGAATGCCCCCAGATATGGAGATATTTTCTTCTCTGTGATTCCACAAAGATTCCATGTGGAGTTTCATTGCATTTATTGTATCATGTGAAAAATCATTTGTTTAAATATGTCTTTGTCTTTAAACTATAAGCTTATATTATGTATATTTGCTATTAATAACATATCTGACTGTAGCCATTCAAGGAATATGTCTGGAATCAAAGAGTCAGAATAATTTAATTTGAAACCAGATTCAGACTGCTCTGCCTTATGTGACTGCTTATAACGTTTAGAATTTTGTTGTGTTTCCTTTAAATATGAGGAGACCTCTTAATAATCTGAATTTGTAGCTTCCTTTCAAAATCTGAAACATCTGGCAACCCAGCGTTTGTAATCCAGCTCACAGCACCCAACTGAAGCTGAACATCAGCTGCCACCTTGCACAGGGCTCTCTCTGCACATGGCCGCAATCCCCACCGCCTCCTCTAGTCTTCCACCAGCCTGTTTGACCAAGTTATGGCATCAGCTCGGATGCTGTAGGCTTTGTCTCTATCTCTCTCTTCTGATGCAGTATAGGAGGCTAACTGTAAATGGCAGGTTCCCGGATATGTGTTTTAGGCACATGTGTTGGCAGCTGTGTGAACTCTTTATAGAATTAGGTTACGTTGTAGAATATTATGTATTCGGCAGTATCCTAAAATATCTTTATGTTTTGTTCAAACAAATATATATATATATATATATTATTGTTCTGTAGTGTTTGTAGAAGTATAAAATTATTTTATTACTAAAAATAAATAAACTGGGCCCCAAAGTGAAGGCGAGCTTCTTATGTCTTTACGGTGTAGTTTCAAAATAATCAAGGCAACATTGCGATTTGCCCACGGGAAGTAGCTGTAATTGTGAAACAAAAAAGTCTAATTTGCTAAAACAAATCTGCTCGGTTCAAGAAGCGATAAAGTCATTCTGCAGGAAACAGGAGAGGTGGACTATACCAGCATGACTTTACAAAGCAAACAAGTGTCTGCGACGCACCACGCAGATGATCCTTGACTATGCGATGGACAACACATATCCTCTCCTTCGTGGACTCGGAATACTTAGGGCAGGTTGTCTTTTTTACATAATTCTCTGACTATAAAAATCACACAGTACAAGTTATGTAGAAAAGATGATTGTTTACCCCTCCTTTTTTTTCAGAGATATTTTTATCATGTTTTAGCAGTAGACATTTATACATTTAATCCCTTCTTTAAGATATTTGGTAGAGCTTTGAGACCAAGTGTTTTTCCCCTCCTTAACAACCTCCTCTGTTTGAAATGAGGTGTGTTTGCAGTGCCCAAATTAAATACTCAGCTTCGTCAAGTCCTGTAATCTGTGGTACAGAATGGGTAGGTGGGAAAATGCTGAATCTCAGCTTTTTCTTGTTATCCTGTTATGAAAAATGTTGACAAACATTTGGAAGAAGTGAGAGTTGGCAGGAGCAGGTTAGGAACCGGTAGCTGCAGAAAGACCAGAGGAAATTGTCAGCTTATCTCTTCTGACATTTTGCTTATGTCTAGAGGAAGGCTTCACATCCCTCTCAGGTTTTTTTAATATTCCCTGCATAATTCAAATGGAAAGCCTGATGAGAACATACCTGCTTCTTAAAAATGGATGGGGAAAACAGCGTTTTTGCATTTCTGCTGAATAAAATGAGAAGATTGGCTCCAGGTTTCCATTCCCAGTAAAAGCCTTCAGGTTCGTCTGTGACAGGACTCATAGAGGTTATTTTTACCTGGCATGGCTGTGCTGTTACTGATGCTGCTGCTCTCGATGGCAGAAATAACTTCCCCTGTGGGTGTCTCGGGCAGAATGAAAGCTGGGTCAAGGTGGAAAGGTGAAAAGAATCGTGAGTAACCAGAATTTTTTAATCTTGGTGCACTTCTTTCTTTATATTTAGGAATGAATTTGGTCTGCCTAGCTTTGCAGGTCACAGCAATTCTGTGAGGTTGTTTTAAGACTTAAAAATAAATTTACACATTAAATATGCATGCAGAACAAATGGGCTCCACCTTCTGCAGGCTCCACATATCTGCAATATTGTTCTGGATTTTATTGCAAGACTTTTGCTTGGCTTCTCTAGTTAACTCTTACAGTTCCTGAGTTTCTGAAGACTGAGCAGACAGACCCAAAGACCATGTATGTAAGTTAACATTACCTCTTCTACATAAAGTTCAAATATGTTGCTAACATTTGCTGATATTCAAATGCCAGCTATGTAAAAAATTACTGTGTCAGGCATTTTGTTCCGAGGTAACAAGAAAGAAAAACTAGAAATAGCACATGTTTTAGAGACTCTGATTTGAATAACTTACGAGTAGGTACGTTAACAATTGGGAGTTGCAAGTTGATAACTGTATTACTCTTTAGAGTCATTATCTTCTCCATTCTTTATTCTTTCCCCAAGGAAGTGCAAGACCTCTGCAATTTTATTATTCAATGTATTTATGTGTTTAAGGCATATAATATTTAAACTAATATTTTAGTTATAGAACTGAATTCATTTCTGGTATCATGTCAGGAGAAGGAAATGCTGTTGACATTTGTTTCCCTCTGAGCTAATTTACTGGATCCAGCCACTCTCTGTTCTCCCTTTGACCATCCCTTCCGCCACCGTAGCTGAAAAAGACCCACGTGTGTGGGGGCGGGGGGAGGGTGTAGAACGCTTAGATGAAGCTATAGCCCACTCCTCCAAGGGTAGAACATTTTTCCCTATATCTCTTTTTAGAAATACAGAATTGACCCAGGAATCTGGAGAAAGGGAATGCTCCTTTTCAAATGTCACTGAAGGCTCAGAAGAGGCATACCACTAAACCTGTTGTACTGAAACTTCCTCCAGTTTAAGCTTGTGATTCAAAGTAAACATAAAACTAATTGGTAACCTTACAATTTGTGCTTTAATATTGGCCTTGGCCCGTTTATGGTTCTATGTTACTGGCCGGAGTGAGAGTTGGATGCTCTGCTGGATAGATCATTGGGGACTGGAAGCCACACAAGCTGGAAAAGTTATCTATTTAACTTGCTCAGCTTCCAGTTGGATTTCTCAGTAATAAAGTATTACTGGCCTTTTATCTTTCTCTTTTTCCCTTCTTGTCCTCTCCCTTTTTTCTCCTCATGATTCAGAGAAAGCATACCTACAGGCCTGAGTTTCATACTCTCCAGAAACAATAATTAAGTGATCATACTGACCATTTCCTCTCTAGACGTGTTGGTTGCCCTGATGGTCTCCCTCACTGCTCTAGGTGAAACCATGAACCATAAATTTGGCATTGATGCTGGAGATGGCTGAAGTAGGAGTTCAATCCTCCCAGAGTCTGAGGGTCCTCAGTTTCACTCCACATTTCGGACTTAAATCAAATCACTCCTATCCATAATATTTGTTATACTTTTTGATTGTTTATCCCTATAAATGTTTAATATTTTCATATCCATTATATGAAAATATGTGTACAGTAATTCCATGCTTAGCGAGGATGAACATGACTGCTTCCACTTAAAGCAGAGGAAGCTTCTCTACCAAAAATTTCAATGATTCGCTCCAGAACATTCAGCCAGTTAGTTTGCAGACAACAGCTCTAGAATCGAAGTGTATGGACTTCTAGTTCGGTGTTCTTTCCATTACCTAACGCTCCTCGGAGAACAGTGTAACTCAGAGATACCCAGCCCCAGTTCCTGAATCAGCTGTGGTTCCATTTATAAGCAATAGCCTCCAAATAAATCAGTTTGAGGATATTCAAAATGTTATTTTTTTCATATAGGCCTTCCCAAAGACTTCCTTATGATTGAACATAAATAGATACCTTTAAAGGACCAGTTGCAAGTCAAAAATTGCAAGTTTGAGAACTTTCAAAGTTTAAAATATATTTTTTTCAATGAAAGAATGCTTGGAAAAAAATTGGGATGAGATTTGGTGGCAAAATGGGTGGAATTTAAGGTAAACTAATTGTCATTAATGTAGAGGAAGTTTTTCTATTTTTAAATTATTTGACTTTTCAAGAGGTGACTGAATTCTTAATTAAAATATTTAAATAATTTAAAAATTAAAAATAATCATTGCAAAAATAAATAAATGTAATATATGGAAAGGTAAGAAAATAGTTGATTCTGTGAAACATAATTATTTTTGACATACATATGAGGACTCAAAAAAAAACTCATAAAGGCCGTATGAGATTAAGAAGCACTACATGTCTTATAATTCAATTGTCTAGTTTTGTTTTTACACAATTATCATTATCTAACCCTGAATTATATATTTATTTATATGTGTATTGCTCTGTTAATAGAATACAAACTCCAAGAAGCCACGAACTCTTTCTCTCTTGTTAGTGTTTTGCCCTTAGTTTTAGTAAAGTTCTAGGAAATACACTTATGTAATGAAAATGTATTGATTGAATAATGTATGAAGAGAAATTCAATTAAAAGAAAATACGCCAAATTAAGAAAAAGTTTCATTAGGTATTTTGATTATATATAATCTGTATTTTAAAATACCTTTTGAGGCTTTTCTATTTTATTTTTTTTAATATATTTTTTAATTTAAAGGCAGTCATGTTACCCAATGAAAATACTGGGTCATAAATGTAACATATACGTAGCCTTGATTCGTTATATTAATTCAGCAGACAGCTTTTACTTAAAAAATAACCCCATCCCTGGCTGGGTGGCTCAGTTGGTTAGAGCATCATCCCATACACCATGTCAGAGGTTCGATCGCTGGTCAGGGCACATACCTACGTTGTGCATTCAAAAGTATGGGAGGGAACTGATCAATATTTCTCACATCGATGTTTCTCTCTCTCTGTCTCTGTTTCTCTCTCTGTCTGTCTCTCTCTCAAATCAATAAACATATCCTTGGGTGAGGGTTTAAAAAATAAATAAATAACTGTAGTTCAAAGAATTTTTACAACAATATAGCAAGGAAAATAAGAAACAGAACATTAGTAATATATGTTCAATATTGTACTATATATCAATGGTCAATGATATATATGTATGTACATACATATATTTATTAATGCTTGATTTTGGCTTATAAAATGTGCTTATCTTTATCTTCCTCAATTTTTAATGTAAATGATAACATTTTAACAGTAAATCAAATCTTAGATACCTTCTTTCCTTATTATTTTGTAAAATATTCGTTAATGAGGAATTATTGATACTTTTATCTATTCTAAACAAACCACATAGAAACTAAAACAAAACAAAAGCAAACAAAGAAACAAAAACCGCAGGAGTGGGCTCTGTAGGGAAAGAGCTGGAACCGAGAACTGTGTAATCTAAGCAAGGAAGAACACAGAAAGAAAATCACTGTCAGAACGAAATCAGGTATGCAATAATGACTTCAAATTTCACAGAGGAAGTGAAGTCTGTTCTTCAGATTCACCCATGTGAAACGGAAAACAATAAATGTTTTCAGTTTGTATCATTGATTTCTTCCCCAAAGTTTATATAGGCAGGATTTCAATACATTATAAGAAAATAAAGTTTCTAGTGTCTTTTCAACAAGGTAAAGTCCCCAAATTTCTGTATACCATCCATTTATTGGCACCTCTGAATGGCTACGGGAGGGGTATAAATATCCACATAGTTTTTTGTATTCTGTAATTTCAGATTTTTAAAAAATGTGTGTTGTACAGTTACCCGAGGAGAGGAGAGAGTGGGTAATGGGGGAAGGAAGAGGAAGGGTCAAGTCAAGGAACACGTATAAAGGTCCACGGACAAAGACACGGGGAGGCAGGAATGACTGTGGGAGGTGGGGGGTAGGGCAGGGGAGAGTAATG
Organism: Macrotus californicus; assembly: GCA_007922815.1. Taxonomy (NCBI): domain Eukaryota; kingdom Metazoa; phylum Chordata; class Mammalia; order Chiroptera; family Phyllostomidae; genus Macrotus; species Macrotus californicus. Next base: position 10,148 of record VMDR010021879.1, read on the forward strand.
GGGGGAAATGGGGACAACTGTAATTGAACAATAAAAATAAAAAATAAATAAGAATAAAAGTAGACTTACATTTGAAAAAAACTAGGCCAAGGAAAGAAAGAAAGAAAGAAAGAAAGAAAGAAAGAAAGAAAGAAAGAAAGAAAGAAAGAAAGAAAGAAAAGTGTGTTATAGTTGTGTTTCTGCCAATCAAATTTGCTGATGGAATGCTACAAAACTATATTGAAAGAAAAAAAAATTGCGTATAGAGGGGAAAAAAGCTGGGTCACATTAATAAAACAAATTAGAAAATTCCCAGACCATTATAGATATGCTCAAAATGTGAACTTTATTCTTGCCTTTAAACTCACAAACCTGAAACACATTTCCAGGAATAACTCACTGTGGCTAAAACACCTTAGGTTTAAACTGCCCCGTTCGTTTACAGAACCTCCACACCGCCCCTGCCAAAGACACACTCACACACCCTCTGCAACCTCACTTCAAGGCTGACCGAACTTACATCCTCTGGGGCAAAAATACCCTTATAAATACACCACGGTGCATTTCTTATTTTGATATTTTATATTTAACCTCTCATCTCAACACTTTCAAATGAAACCCCTGCAGTTATTTTTAATTAGCTAGGTTTTTTTTCAATTCTGTGACTGTCTACAGGTCATATAGTTCTTGCAGGAAAATTTTAAAATCTTAGAATTATTCATGTCATTAGAATTATTCAAGGCAGAGATGCCCTGAAATCATTTAAAATAAATTTTAAACAGCTTTTTACAAAGTCTTGGCGACCATTGCACTTCCTCCAATTCCGTGTCTTACTTTTGCCCCTTCATTGACAATATCCTACCCTACACACCCAACAGCTCAATACTGCCAAACAGGTTTCAACTCTTCTTTCAGAGTACTAGCTTTGTAATACTAAGAGCCATTGGAAAGGACACAATTTGTGTTGAAAAAATGTGTTTTACCATTTACTCTTTGTTTCTCCTAATCTTTCTCAATCCTTCACATATTATGAATTTTTGAGAAATACTATTTATAAAGAAATAACATGTTCAATAAGTTAAAAATACAGCTTTATGTACAATATAACAATACACAGAAAAATCTTTACTATTTCTTGTTCTTCTCTTTATACCCAGTGAGAAAATATTCTTGCACTGTTGATCAGATAATGAGGGTGTTACCAAAAATCAACAGGCTTATGGTGCACTAAAGTATAAGTGGTGAATTACCGAGACGTAAAGATTAGTATTCAAGATACACTAAAACAGCGTGAAGTCCACAATGCAATGCAAACAACTGGGGAACAGGAGAAGCTGATAGATTTATGAGCAGCCACAGGAGTGACCCAGCCCCATTAAAGAGCAAAGTGTGCTCCTTAAAGATGAAAAGGCAGCACCATCTATCTTAACATGCAATGCACATTGTTTCCTTTGCAGAACCAATTTTCCCTTCTGTGGCCCTCGAGGTACCGGTCGCAGTCAGAGAGTAGCGATCTCACACATTGCATTAGCAAAGTTCATGAAACACAAGATTATTTTTATGTCATGATACTTTAAAGATAGGCAATATGAATTTTAAGACATACAATGTTATAGTGAAAAATGTACAAAATTTATTTTCATGGGAAATGATATAATGTTGCATGTTCATGATCATTTGTGGTGTGATGTTTTCGGAAAAACTAATATGTCTTCTATCACTAATTCTTTGCAAATTTAGCTGAAATTAATCAATCAATTAATTAATTAAAAATAATTTCAGTGGGACAAAGCAAGTACTTTTCATTCAGCTCAAGATAATGAAAAACAGTAAACTATTTGAGCTATTATTTCTTAGTACAAGAAAGTTCCAGAGAGACTTTTTAATAATTATAGCCTGCAAAGAACTGAAATTAAATAAAATTGACCACACATGTCTATTCTGTTACTTCATCTGAGCTGATGACATCTAACGTTTAATTAACTATTTTTAGAAATATTTATGATTTTATCATACTCTAGTTTTATTAAGTGGTCGTAGTAAGTATATGCTTTAAAGACAATGAAATTGTCAATGCCACAACACAGACCTGTCCTTCCTGTGTTCCCTCCCATTTGATCAACCCTTGATCATTCAGAAAACAAAGTTTAACTGGTAGTGGAATATGAGCCACCTTCAGTGGCTGACACCAAATCATTTTATCTATTCCCGGGGAACTATTGGGCTGTAGCCACATAAAAGCAACTCTGTTGCATTCCGTTTCTCCAGATTGCTGTGATTGTTGCCTCGGAATGAATATAAACAACAGATAAGGGCTTTACAGTTAGTTAAGTTTGAAAAACTGAAACTTCAATTCTGGCCTTGCCAATTCTATGTTTTCTATTGCACTGAGTACCTAACACACAATTATGATGGATACAGTTCTGTTACCATATATATCCATATAGAGAGAACACAAGAGATTGGGAAGATGATTTTGCCCAAAGTTGTGCCACAAAGGTCAATAACTTAAAGCTGTGGAAGATGAAAGGAAAGTAAATGTCTTGATCGTGTACATTCCAGGGTAACTTTGTTGCCTCAAGTTCACTTAGCTTCAAATCTGAGGACCAAGAGAAAGCACTCAGCTGTTCCTTAAATGCTTACGGAAACAGCTGAACTCAGCTGTCACACACAAGGATAGAAAAGTAATTTCTCAGGTAATCCCCTCTCAGACCATTCTACACTGGAAAGTTAAAATTCTACAAAAGCAGGGTTTCAAAAAAACACAACTTTGATTCCACTTCAGTAAAAGTGATAGAAATTCAATGTGTACAGATATCATAAAAAGATGAGTAATTTAATGGAATAAAGAGGATGATTGTCTATAACCTCAGGTTTGCTAAATCCAGCATTCATCTCAGCATTTACAAATGACCCTAAAATTTTCCCACGTGATGATTTTAACTATCTCCTTTATTTTCATTTCAAGAACAATATTTTGGTTCTAACTAATTTACCCATAAATTTAAAAACACTGAAGGCAAAGGGGTCTATAATAGACTTTTTTTCTCATTTAATGGTACAGATGCGAGCCAACAAATTTGGCCATGTCACTTATTTCTGTCAGCTGACTCCTATTTTCCAATTGACTTTGATTTTAAAATTAGAGATTTGAACTCATAAAACATTAGCCCAAGGGCATAGTAAAACCACACCTAAGAATAGAATGTCTTTGGAAACCTGTTATGTTGAAAAAGAGACAAGTTCAAAATTTTACATTCACTAGTCCTCCTTAGAAACCACCTTTCATTTTCTGTTTGAAATTGTTCTTAGGTTACAGAAGTGTTAAAAACTTTTTACGTGCTAGAGCTGAGTTAGTTTTGGACAGTGTAGTGTAGCAGACTAGTATGCCTAAGGAAATGTGGTGATAAATATATCACTGCTGTAACTTGTCCCAAATTCCTGCCAACATAACCACATTTTTTCTATGGATCTGTATAACACTCTCTCCATTAACCTTTTCACGCTGTATGTGAGTTTGGTGTTGTTTAATGAATAAGTAAATGCTGAGCAGGCTCAAAAGCAGGCTTGTCTTGTTTCATCTCTCATTTTTATCCTGAAGAAAAGAATCCACAAAATTATTAGCGTTAAAATGTCTGGCTTTGGTTACAACATTTTTTGAATGAGAGGAAAGGGAGTGGGGTTTCTTTTGTGATGTAAAACTGCATAATTTAGAAGTGGATTGAGGGAAAGTGAGCGATAATTTGAAAACATTTTGGCAGCCTATTAACCTGAAGCATGTAATGGTGAAATCGTCATAGAACACCACAACAACCTGAACAAGTTCATGGGCAAAACGGCTATGCGCCCCACTGGCAATTTCATCAGTCACTTTACTCCCAAGGAAATTTCTTCTTCAATAAAGGAAGCCATCATGAAAATGATCATCAAAATTATTTTTGCCATGAAAAGTAATACTTCATTTGGTGTAAAATGATGGTCAACAGAACTCCAAATCTAATTTGGAGGAAAAACAGTTAAGAACTCTCCAGTAGGTTGCAATATCTTATGGAGTGTGTGAGAAAGAGCAGGTACCCTGGAGACAGACATACAGGTCCAGGTGCAAATCCAGTCTTTCCACCTACATGTTGTACAAACCGACTTCATTTCTCTGGGTCTCTTTTCATCTGCTAAGTCAAGACAAAACACATTTTCTGCTAGAAGTTGTGAGGATTACACTGACCATACATTGTTGGCATATAAATGTTCAAACATATAAATGTTCACACACTTGTGGTTGTAATTATTACTGGTGTTGTGATTATTAATATTTATCTTGTCTTCACAAAATGCCTCTTTATGTACTGCACATCATCTCCATATTCTTTACCAGTAGGAAGGTGGCTGTTTCCCGAGAGCCTATTGCTGGGCTGATACAGCACCCAGATCACTGTACACCACGGGAAAATGGAACATAAAGATGGCGCTGAAAGGTGCTGTGTCTGTTACGGTCCATAATGTCTAGGGGGTTGTTGGCAACCTTTAAAGACAAGAAATTTGGGAATATATTTTTAATGGAATAAAAAAGTACTCTCCAGGTTGAAAAAAGTCAAATTCAAATCAAATCACTAATACAATCTTTTTTATGTTTATTATCTAATTCTCACATAAATTCATATGATATTTTAATAAGTACTGAGAAAGACAGTCATCCTGTATTTTGAGATTTATGCTCTCAAAACTTATGAGAGAACACACAGAACAATAGGTTACATGTTATGTCAACTAACTGCAAAAGAAATAGTCAAGACCTTTTTAACAAGTATAAATTAATAATTAGTTAATGTTACATACATGTGAATACATGCATATACATGCAACACACACACACACACACACACACCAATTCTCCAAGAATAAGTATGGTTAATTGTCTTTGCAAAGTTACATGGAAGAGCACTTAAGTTTCTTGTAAGTTGTGTCAGGATTAATTGTGGAAAATTAGAGAAATTTGAATGATTTGTTTTTGCTAATAATTTATTTTGTATTTACTGCTATATATTCTCATTTTATAAGCTAAAAATTGTTAAAGATCTCTTGGGTTTATTTGCAAAGTACACGGATTACCACCCCCTCCTTTTTCTGACATTCGTGATTAAGAAGGATAGTGACTACTGATCACTGATTTATGATGGGCCTACAGTTTTCTTTATAAATATACATCAAATGTGTATGAGTGTTAAAATCACATAAATTCTATCAAGAGCTTAATTAAAATGCTCCAAACTTAAGGGATTCTACTTTTTTCCTTCATCATCTATAATACTACTGTATACAACACATAGGTTTCAAGTGTACATTTCTATGATACTAGATCTGTATGTTGCACTGTGTGCCCATCACCTGAAGTCAAAGCATCTCCCGTCACCAAATATTAGGCCCCCCTCCACCCTCTTACCCCCTTTGCTTAGGCAACTACCACATTCCTGTCTGTGTCTATAAGTTTCCGTTATATATCCCAAATATGAATGAAATCATATGGTTCTTAGCTTTTTCTGACTTATTTCACTTAGCATAATATTCTCGAGGTCTAGCCATGATTTTGCAAATGGCGGTGTTTCCTCTCTTCTTATGGCTGAGTAGTGTTCCACTGTGTACTTGTACCACATCTTCATTACCCAGTCCTCTGTCAGACACTTTTGTCGTCTCTATGTGATGGCCAACATGAATAATGCTTCAGTGAACATGGGGGTGCATATATCTTTGTGAATACATGTTTTCAAATTTTGCAGGTAGATACCCAGGACAGAGATTGCTGGTAACTATTCTTAATTTTTAGGACTGTTTTCCATAATGGCTGTACCAGTCTGCAAACTCAACAGAAGTGAATGAGGGTTCCCTTTTCTCCACAACCTCTCCAACACTTCTTATCACTTGTCTTGTTGGTAATAGCCATTCTAACAGGTGTGAGGTGGTATCTCATGATAGTTTTGACTTGCATCTCCCTAGTAGCTGGGAGCTATTTTCATATATCTATTCACGGTTTGTATGTCTTCTTGGGAGAGGTGTTTGTTCAAGACCTCTGCCCATTTTTCAAGTGGATTGTTTGTTTGGTGTTGAGTTTTATGAGTTCTTTATGTATTTTGGATATTAAACCTTTGTTGAGACTGTTGTTTGCAAGTATCTTCTCCCATTTGGCCAGTTGCCTCTTTGTTTAGTTGTTGGTTTCTTTTGCTGTGCAGAGCTTTTTAGTTTAAGATAGTCCAATTCATTTATTTTTGCCTTTACTCTCCTTGGCTTCGGGGTCAAATTCATAAAATGTTCTCCATGACTAAGGACTGTAAGTTTAGTACCTATGTTTACCTCTATGTAATTTATTGTTTAAGATCTTATATTTAAATATTTGTTCCACTTGGAATTAATTTTTGTACATGGGGACGAACTGTAATCTATTT
>VMDR010021880.1:0-16561 GCA_007922815.1 Macrotus californicus
TAACAATAAGGCCTGGGAAAATACAGGACCATCATAGAACAAGAGTGTTTGTGTGGGTGTGTTCTTGCCAGGCTTTGATTCATTTGCTATTTTTATTTCTGTTTTGTTTTGCTCAGAATATATTCAGATAAAAAAATTTTTATGTGATCTGTTTGTGATGTAGCTTTGGCTTTTTTGTCTAAATTCATGTTCCTTGAATACAAAATCCTGAATTCACCAAGTAATTCCCTTATATGTTAAATTTTCCAAAGAGATTCCATATATTCTCTTCTTTGAGAGCCTTTAGGTATTACCACATATTGGAGAGAAAGATTTTAGATTATGTACAAATGTTTTTGTCTTCTAGAAAAATGTTAAGGATCTCATGGATTCTAATGGCATTAGAATCCTGGTGGACTTGCTTACCCTTGCACATCTCCATGTAAGCCGAGCTACAGTACCCCTGCAAGTATGTACGCTAATCTGGATTTTACAAGTTTGACATTCTAGGAGTATAGTTTTAGGAACAGAAGAATCATAAAAATCTTAAAATGCGTCAGTATATGTGGCCATGAATGTATTTCTCCAATAATTATAGTATCAATGCCTGGGAGATTAAGTCACATAAAAAAGGTAAAATAACTGTAAGAACAATCCAAAATGGGCAATTTCGCTTTTATTTTTTCAATGTCTCTTGTCTTTTTAAAGTAACTGCATCTCTAATGTGTCTTATTTTGAGGCAGTGCAACCATTAGGATTTAAACTGCGTTCACCATTTATGTAGCCAGAACTTTTAGCGTTGACAGCCACTGAGAATGTGCGTCGAATCCGGGGACCTTCTTGAAACCAGCCAGTAAAAGGATAGAGTTTTAGTCTCTCCTGAAAAGCCTCTTTTGACATCTGACTTATAGAAAGGATCTATATTTTGTTCATTGGAGATTTCTTTTTTGGTGTTATGCTTTGTTTTTGTTTAATCTCTTAGTGCAAGGAGATGTATCCTTTTAGATTTTGGCTGAAGTGTACACAGAAGTGCTATTTGAATATTTAGAAAAATGGCATTTTCTATTTCCAGATTGAATAATAGTAATTGTAATGCTTGCTTGGCACGACTGTGTACCAGAAACTGTTCTGGTACACATGATATATTAACTCTTTAAATCCCCAACAGCCCTCCCATTCTACAGATGGAGACGCTAACAAACAGGGAGGCTGAGTGCTCCGTGTTGCCCAAGGTCAACAGACAAGGGACAGAGCCTGAGTTAGATAGGACCTTGAAGTCTCTGCTGTTAACTGCTCTGTTAACCCTCTCTGTATAAGTAACTGAAAGCTGATGGTTACCAGAGTATTTAAAAGCCGTGTTTTCATAAAATAACTAATTATATAAAAATTCAGTTTTAGATTTTCATAAACATAGGTATGTGAAATTATAAGAATGACCTGTAGTGAGGGTAGCAGATTGAAACTAAGTGTTTAAAATCACTAAAACTTTTCCGTTAGCATTTTAACTCTGATCTCTTACTGAAACTTTGACTTGGAGTGAGTTTTTCCCTCCAAAGAACTTCAGTGTTTTGGGCATCATGGTTTAAAGTTAATGGTATATGTTTATTTTTATAGCTATTTCCAGTGTTTTTTGCTACTAAAATGTTAGTGCCCTAAGAATTTATAAATGACCCTCAGGAATATAGATGTCTTTGAATTTAGCTTAGATTGCCAAGGGAATGTAAGAACCATTTATTGCAAATGTATGTTATCAATGAAGTCACTCTTTTGTACTAACCCTTACCTCTTAAAATAAGGCCTCTTAAAATTATAGGTGGATCTCTAAAGGAATGAAACCTAAGAAATTAGTAGTGTATAACTTTTTATGACCTCTGTTCCCTTAACTTTGTCTTGAAAAATAACTAAATCTTTTAAAAACTTAGAGCAATGTAATTGAAGCTGCTCCAGATATGAAAAGAGAGAGTGAAAAGGAGTGGTACTTCGGCAACGCAGACAAAGAGAGGAGTGGTCCATATGGGTTTCATGAGGTATGTGTCTCAGAGAAGTTTGTCATGGAAGTCTTAGCTTTCTCACTCCCCTGTGCTTAGCACATAGAGATGTTGGAATATTTTAAAACCGTAATTTGAATTACTGTCGTCAGCTCTAAGGGCTCGGATTCCATTTCCACATGAAGGATTAGATGGCTTGCATTTCTAGAAACCACACATACACGGATACACACGCAAAATCATGTCTTCAAACCACAGTGTTTAAATGCAGTTGTTATGGAAGTAGTAGGCTTTTAATGAATTTTATATAACATTTGCTACCTTAATAATCATGTCAGATTGTGATGCTGCTTTATGGTGTGAACAGGAAATTTTAATATACGGTCTGAAAATGTATTCAAGATTGCCTGTACAGTCCAAAGGCAATTTCCATCTTTTATATATATATTTATCTTCACCCAGGGACATGCTTGTTGATTTTAGAGAGAGGAGAAGGGAGGGGGAGAAAGAGAGAGAGAGCATTAATGTGAGAGAGAAACATCAGCGGGTTGCCTCTTGTATGCGCCCAGACCAGGGACCAAACGTGCAGTTCAGGTCTGTGCCCTGACAGGGAGTCAAGCCTGTGGCCTTTCAGCTTCTGGGGCCACCCTCCAACCAGCTGAAGCACACTGGCCAGGGCAGCAGTGTCCGTCTTAGCATCTGCTGCACGATCCTGCCCTCCCGTCCTCAGCCCCCCAGTCTCAGTCGGAATTTAGCCAGACAGTTTTATAAAAGACCAAGCCTTCTGTTTGTATAATTTGGTCATTTTACACTCTGCCTGCTGTTTTCAGTTCTTCCAGTGTTGCACTCCACAGGCTGATCAACTGAATGGTCATTTTCTGATATTAGTAGCCAAATTTGGGTTCCTTAAGGCTTGTCAACAAAAGTGTGTTGTTCTTTAGTAATGAACTTGCATGTTTACTTCATAGTTTAGTCTGTATTTACTGGAAAATAGAAAACACTAATAAACCCTTTTATTTTGCTTTACTCGTCTGTTTGTAATAATGATGCTTTGCTTTCATTTAGATGCAAGAATTGTGGACCAAAGGAACATTAAATGCAAAGACCAGGTGCTGGGCTCAAGGCATGGATGGATGGCGACCACTACAGGCAATACCTCAGCTGAAGTGGTGTCTCTTAGCCAGTGGACAGGCTGTGCTAAATGAAACTGACCTTGCTACCCTTATATTGAACATGTTGATCACAATGTGTGGATATTTTCCAAGCAGGTAAAATGTAATTGAACATTTCCATGGCTAACAGGGACTCTTAAACATCTCCCATTTGTAAGGGTGCTTCCTCTGTGATGGCGTGAGATTACTCTGACGATTCAGAGCTGAGGTGTTCCATTTGTGGCCTTGGGAGAACACTGCTTTGAATTTTGGAGCTTTTTGAAAAAGATGTAAAGAAATAATTTGTAAATTATGTTGACAAAGTAGCTAAAAGGATCTTTTTCTAGGAGACTTCAAATAATGATATTAAATCATATTGAGGCTTACTAGCTGCGTTCTGGCAATAGTAACCATCGCTGTTCATGTGAATTAGGTATAAACTTTCGAAATACGTAAACTGCAGTCCATAGGCAGCGGTGAGTGCCAGGTCCTGACCTGTCAGGTCAGCCTCTCCTGCTAAAAAAGTGTGAGTCTAGACCCATGTCTTGCCTGGTTCACGAGTGAAGGTGAGAATTTGTTACCCGGTGAGAATCGTAAGTAAGACTCTTGAGTGAGACTTTGTAATCTTTGTGAAATATTCACATATATTTCATTTTCTTTTATTACTATACTAAAGATATTTTTGTGATGGAAATTACTGAGAAATTGCCAATTTTATAACACTTAAGGCTTTCATGGTTCCGGTTCTCTCTAAAATTCAGATCAGACTTAAAGCCACATAAATAGTATTTAGAAGTAATGTAGCATTACATTAAGGCTATACTTGGAAAATACTGAGAATAGGTAAATTAAGGTTTCAATTTATGTGACAAAGTTTGATATGCCCTTTGGGGGGAAATATCCGCTGACAGCGTTGGACAACACCGAGTTTAATCAATTAAATAATAAATAAGAGTCTCTGGCTCTTCTAGGGTACTGTTTATCAAGGAAATCTTATGGAAGGAAATGAAGTCATATTAAACAGCCAAATAGATTTAAGCCAAAATACCTAATCATGTTCCCAGCTGTATCAGAGCTTAGTCTTCATTAACAAAAAAGTAAGGTAACATGCTTCATGCTTAGTAGAATGTCATATGCTCTGATCAGACACATTTTAATAAATATACTAAAAGTTGACCTTAGAAAATATTTTCTAGGGATCAAGACAATGCGATCATCCGGCCTTTACCCAGAGTGAAAAGACTGCTGTCAGACAGCGCTTGCCTTCCCCACATCATTCAGGTGAGTCTGTTACCAACTCAGGGATCACTTGAGAATCATTTTCTTCATTTACTGTTGCTGGAAGCCCCAGTCTCTGTTTCATTTCCATGTCGTCTGTTCCACTTTCAAAAGCCTGAACCCTAGGTTATATTTATTTCACTTACACCTAATTGAGTCGATCCTCTGAGTAGACTGGAACAGTGTGTATCCAAGAACCTAATCATGGAAAGCCTCCAGACTCCAGAATTATTCTCAAAAGGTTTTACTTACTCTCTGCCAAAATCACACCGTTGTGGTGACCAGCAGGCCACAGGTGTGGACGTGGTAGGTTGTGTGTTGTGAAACACACCGTCTCGTCAGCTCGCCTCAGGGTTTCGCTCTTCCTACTTAAGTTTTCATGGGTAGCAGCTGATCTAAAGCGTTGAGTTGGGATTATGTTGGACACATCCTAAAGCCTCTCTAGTTTTCTCTCTCTCTGGGAATTAAACGACCCCGAACTCCAAATGAGCATTAAACTCAGATTTTTAAGTCAGGTCCCAGAGATTTCAGGTCCGTGTTTTCTTCGTCTGTTGACAGTGACAATGCCCTATCAGCTTTTTTTGTTTTTATTGCCAGCTTCTGTTTAAGCATATCTGTATTTCAAAATATGTATGCTTTCCTGTTGTGGGCATTTGCATTCAGATGCCTAAATGAGAATGTAGTACAGTTATGTTTCTTAATATTCCATGACCCTCCCCCACTTAGGAGACTGCTCCTGTATGTGGGGTGGTGCACTGAGAGGCATCAGTTTCTCTTCCAGACCCTCAGCATGTAGACGAAGGATTGTACCTGGAAAATCTGGTTCTCCCAAATGTTCTCCCAGACCTTACGTGTGAAACTGGAAGGAAACAATTAAACACAAAGGCTGCTGAATTTCAGACCCTGAAAACATGACTGAAAACCAGATTTTAAGAGCTGTGGTCAACGTAACATAAAGCTTGTGTGCGGGGCGGGGTGACCTATTTTAATTAACCAAAAAGTTTTTTAGTAATATCTAAACAATTAAAATGATTTAAAATAATTCAAATGATAAAAGTAGCTACTTTTAACAATACTGAGTTCAGAAAATATTTTTGAGAAGCTGTTTTGCTTTTTTTTTTTTTTTAATATTCTGTATTCTGGGAGACCTTAATCTTGCTAAGCATGGTTAGGTGGTCGTAGTTTTCAGGGACATTATCTGTATTTGGCTGGTACGGATTTTTGTTGTTCATTCGACTTTTAAGACCATTTGATATACCTTAAGAATTTTTAGTGTGGTCTGAGTTACCTCTAAGATACCAGTGAATGTCCTGCATCTTCTGGTTTAGTCACAGTTTCAGATATTTTGATTTTTTGCTTGCAAATTCCCATATTTTGTTAAAGTGATGTTGTCCTGAATTACCATCACTGTGAACACTAGGGAAATCCTGTGTTGTTGTTTCTTAATTTTTCCTTTGAACATATGTCATGGCACTAAACACTTAAATACCTTGTTGAACAGGGCCAGACACCAGAACACAGAGAAATTTGAACTGTTAACTTAAGTACATAGCTATTGCCCTGGTTGCTCAGTTGGTGGGAGCATTGTTCTGGTACCCCAAAGATGCGGGTTTGATCCCTGGTCAGGACACATGCCGGAGTCAACCAGTGAGTGTGTGAATAGTGGATCAGCAGCTCAGTGCTTCTCTCCCCCCTTCTCTCGCTCTAAAACCAGCTTATTAAAAAGGCGCAGCTCTTCAGTCTCATCTAGATTAGATGAATCTAGAACTTGATCTGGCCTGAGCTAGTACTTAACTCTTGTCATAGTGCTTTTTCGTAGTGACACTTGACACCAAATTGGAGATTCTTTGGAAGTCATTGCTTATAGAAAACTGAAATGCCACTTAATTATTAAGATGAAACTTACTAAATTTTTTATCAAGCACTTGTTCTGGCAATGCTATATGATTTTTATTAGCCCGGATTCATTAGTGTGGTCTCAGGTATTCCTTTTAGTACTGCCAGCTCCAACTTCTAGATACCACATCTTTTGGTACCTTCTGGTAGCAGAATACTACTGACAGCTGGTTACTTTCTTGCCTTCTCCTCCGCCCTGCTCCTCAGTTCTCAAATACTCTTTGGGGGGTGGTTCACTTCCACTCAGCTGGACTGAAGTAACCCAGAGGGCAGCTGCTTTTCTTTGTCCTTTTGTCACAAGATTCCTGCACAAGACACAATTTTACCTCTACTCATGCGAACAGCTCCAGGCATGTTTGGACTTGTTCTGAATAAGTTTTGATCAGTTTTAATATTTTATATCTCTGTATTAAATGTAGTAAAATGAATCACTTTTCAAATCTTTTTGGAGTCTGATAGACAAGCTTACTGCTTATAAGAAACTATGACCTCAGCACAAAAAATACATAAACCTAAAATTAATAATGATATTGCAAATTTTGTACAACCCAATAACAAAACATTTATTTTTTTAAAATTACTTCATTGTTGTTCAATTAGAGTTGTCTGCATTTCCCCCACCACCACTGCCCCCCACCCCACCCAATCCTACCTCCCTTCCTTGCTCCCACCCTCCCCCTTGGTTGTGTCCATGTGTCCTTTATAGTATTTCCTGAAAACCCTTCCCCCACTGTTCCCTCCCCTCTCCCCTCTGGCCATTGTTAGATTGTTCTTAATTTCAGAGTCTCTGGTTATATTTTAAAACATTTTATTTCTTTTTTAGCTACTGCTGACCTTTGACCCTATCCTTGTTGAGAAGGTTGCTATTTTGTTATACCACATCATGCAAGATAACCCACAGTTACCTCGTCTTTATCTTAGTGGAGTATTTTTCTTTATCATGATGTATACAGGTTCCAATGTGCTTCCTGTGGCTCGGTAAGAACTCTTTTTTTAAGTATATTCTATTGATTATGCTATTACAATTGTCCCAATTTCTTTGTCCCCTTTATCCACCCTCCACCCTGCTCTCTCCCACCCTCCAGCATTCCCCACCCCCCCACCTTAGTTCATGTGCACAGGTCGTACATATAAGTTCTTCGGCTTCTCTATTTCCTATATTATTTTTAATCTCCCCTTGTCTATTTTCTGCCTACCAATGATGCTTCTTATTCCCTGTTCCTTCCCCCACCCATTCTCTCCCTCCCCCTTCCCACTGATAACCTTCCCTATGATCTCCATTTCTGTGATTCTGTTCCTTTTCTAGTTGTTTGCTTAGTTCGTTTTTGTTTTTTAGGTTTAGTTGTTGATACTTGTGAGTTTGTTGTCGTTTAACGGTTCATAGTTTTTGATCTTTTTCAATTTCTTAGATAAGTTCCTTTAACATTTCATATAATAAGGGCTTGATGATGATGAATTCCTTGAACTTGACCTTATCTGGGAAGCACTTTATCTGCCCTTCCATTCTAAATGATAGTTTTGCTGGATAGAGTAATCTTGGATGTAGGTCTTTGCCTTTCCTGACTTCAGATACTTCTTTCCAGCCCCTTCTTGCCTCTAAGGTTTCTATTAAGAAATCAGCTAATAGCCTTATGGGCACTCCTTTGTAGGTAACTGTCTTCTTTCTTCTTGCTGCTTTTAAGATTCTCTCTTTCTCTTTAATCTTGGGTAACTTAATGATGGATGTGCCTTGGTCTGTTCCTCCTTGGGTCCAATTTCTTTGGGACTCTCTGAGCTTCTTGGAAGTTTATTTCCTTCATCAGACTGGGGAAGTTTTTCCTTCATGATTTGTTCAAATAAGTTTTCAATTTCTTGCTGCTGTTCTTCTCCTTCTGGCACCCCTATGATTTGGATGTTGGAACGTTTAAAGTTGTCCCAGAGGTTCCAAAGCCTGTCTTCATTTCTTTGAATTCTTGTTTCTTCATTTTGTTCCAATTGGATGTTTATTTCTTTTTTTTGTTCCAAATTGTTGATTTGAGTCCTGGTTTCCTTCCCTTCACTGTTGGTTTCCTGAATATTTTCCTTTATTTCACTTTGTGTAGCTTTCATTTCTTCCTTCATTTTGCGACTGAGCTCAATCAGTTCTGCGAGCATCCTAATTATCAGTGTTTTGAACTCTGCATCTGAGAGGTTGTCTCTTTCCTCGTCGCTTAGCTCTTTTTCTGGAGTTTCGATCTGTTCTTTCATTTGGGCCATATTTCTTTGTCTTGTTGCACCTGTCTGGATGAATGTTTATCTCCCCTGGTTGTCGGAGTTCAGTGCAGCTTGACTTTCTGGTATTTCTGGTTGTTTATTGTTTTTAAATTGATTGTTATCCTTCTTTTGGTTGTGTGAGGAAGGGAAGCTTCAGTTTCTACCTACACCTCCGTCTTGGCTGGACAGAACTCTAATGATACATTGTTTGAATTGTATGTGGAGAGATTAATTGATTTTGTGTGTATGTATGAGTACATCATTGATTTTTTAAAATTTTTTCATTATAAAAGTAGTCTATATGCCTGATAATTTAGAAATTAGAAGAATAGGGGGAAATTACTCAGTATTACACCACTTTACCAAATAATATAAGAATTTTATCATATAGTATTTTAATATACATGTTGAGTGTAAACATACTCATATTGTGCATGCGATTTTTCATTTTGTTATTTTCTTAAAATTGGATAATATGACCATAATTTTAAAACCTTTCTAAATCATTTAAGTTCTTGACTTAATTAGAAATTAAACATTTTGGCAATATGGATTTATATGTTACCTTTTATGGTTTTTATTTATATATAAAGACCTCATCTTTAGAAAACTAAGGGTACTAAATCTAAGCCAGTTCCTGTGTCTGATAAGTAATTTTTTTCCCCTTAGATTTTTGAAGTACACACATACCAAACAGGCTTTCAAGTCAGAGGAGGTAAGCCAGATGAACCCTTTGAATGCATAATGTCACACAGGATAAACTGTCTTGGCAACAAAGTTTCCTGAGCTGTGTCTGTTTACTAGATTATGAGCACTTGAGGGCAGGGATTGTTTTAGTCATTTATGTTTCCTTGTGGTACCTTATTTATGGAAAGTCTAAGCTAATGTTTTTTAAATGGAAATAAATGTTGCCGTTAGACGTAATAGTTAAATAGAAGCTGTCAGTTGTAACCTGACACTGCTTTGTATAGAACTCGTTCCCTTTGCATACAATTTGGAAGTATTTCATTCTATACCTGGTCTCCTATAGTCAGCTAACATTCATTTATGACTTCAACTTTCTTTTTGTTCAGATTCCAAGATGGCAGAAGTACTAAAGTTTCTCTTTTGAAGCTACTTAATTTTTAGCTGCTTTCAAGCGTTCTTGCCATTTTACTGAGAAGGAAAAGTAGGAATTGAGAAAAAGCTGAGACTCACTCTGGCAGCTCTGACAACTTGAAACTTAGTATGTGCCTTCGATAGTTATTGTCAGCGTGTAACTGAAGGGCGTCTCAGATTTCGTTAGGCTTTTTTCATGCAGCGTTGATTTTCGGATTTTATTCAGAGCAGAATAATAAACCCAAACCAGACCATTGTTCCGGAGACTAAGCAGGGAGTGTCACACCACCTTGACACCAGATTAAATCGTGTGTTTTGTAGAGCAGCCCGTCAAGCACTGGGAAACGATCTCTGTCTGGTAATATTAAAGAGATGGCTATTATAGTGTGATTTTCATAGCTTTATACAAAGAGAAAATGAAAATATAAAAGTCTTTAAAAATTGCGTCTAATGCTACCACTTTAATGTAGTAATAATCATTTGGGGCATTTTTTTTCCCTTTTCGTGTGTGCAGTTATGCGTACGTAATCTTTTTTTCAAATTTTATATGAGAAATATATTGGGCTAGTCAAAAAGGCAGTTTAGTTTTTTTCCATGAAAGACAAAATTTTCATCGTCACCAATAACTTTATTGATTTGGATATGTTGAGCCTGTCAGTTACCTCCTGCGTGGTACAAGGTTGATCGTTGTCAGTTAATGTCTCAGTTTGATCGCTGTCAGTGTTTCAGCTGGTCTGCCTGACTGTGGAGCACCATGCAGCCAGAAATCTCCAGCGCGAAACTTCACAAACCATTTTTGACGCGTTCAATCAGTCACAACACCTTCTCCATCCATGGCACAATTTTTGTTTTGCATTTCAATTGTGTTTTTACCTTTCTTGAAATGATAAAGCGTAATATGCCGAAAATGTTGCATGTTTTCTTCCATCTTCAATGTTAAAATGGCTACACGAAAATTCACCAGTTCTGTTAATTCTGTTTTTTTTAAATGCCCACTGATAAGACAGCTGTCACGATACAGTCTAACAGAATTGTTTCCAATGAAGTTAAAGACAACTAAGCGCTCCTATGGAGAACAAATATTTTGTCTAACACAGTATGTCATTTCACCTAACAGTAACTACGACAGAACAGTGTTTGTTTTGTTTTTTAAAGATTTTATTTATTGATTTTTAGACAGAGGGAAAGTAGGGGAGGAAGAGAGGGAGAGAAACATCAGTGTGCGGTTCCCGGTCGCATGACCCCCATCGAGGACCTGGCCCACAACCCAGACATGCGCCCTGACCAGGAATCGAACCAGTGACGCATTGGTTCCCAGGCCGGCGCTCAATCCACTGAGCCACACCAGCCCGGGCAAAACAGTGTTTGTTTACTGCAGGACTCTGGATACAGGAGTTACTAAATAATAGCATTATAAAGAATGGAAGAAGCAATTTCTTACCCAAAAGTTTAACACATAGTAAATTTATGGCTTTTATTAGCAAAAAGCCTGAAAAATAGTCATCTATTTTTTCTTTGCACTAAGTGGTAAAACCATGTTTGGGCCTCCCCTTCCCCTGCCCTGTCTCTTTTGCCAGATCCTAGAGAAATAAAACATCCTGTTTGCCTAGGAGGAAATAAGAGAAGTACTTAGTGTCTTTAGAGTTTTATTTCCATCAGGTAAAGAAATGCATTTAAGTATTTAGTATGATTAAGTGTGATCATTACCCTGACTCCACTTGGCCAGCCAGAGAATGTGGGGGTTTTAGTACAGTTACTTATACTTACTTGAATAGAAATTCTCCATCTAAATCCTAGCCTCCCTTCCCGAGGACAGACTCTCTAATGTCTTGATTTTCTGGACTGATTTGATTTTGAAAACAGGTACAGGTAGGAACTGCGGCCAGCAATGTAACACAGAATAACTGATGTAAATCTCTTCCACGTCGTCCTTGGTTTGTTGCGGGGCGGAGTGTGTTAGCTCCACCTTGGAGCGCTTGCCAAACCCGTTTATACCAGAAACCTTTCACTTCACATTTTGCCATACTTCTATCCAAATTTCCAAAGCACAAAAGCAATTTGTTCCAGTTGTCTTTTCTTAAATGCACACTGGAAAATTGAAGGATGGCTTTAGTGTTTCTGACTACATTCTGTTTTGTTTTAAAGACAAAAGGACAAGATATTTTTCAAAGAAGTATACTTGGACACATCCTACCAGAAGCAATGGTTTGTTACTTAGAAAATTATGAGTCTGAAAAGTTTTCTGAGATTTTTCTTGGAGAATTTGACACTCCAGAAGCGATCTGGAGCAGTGAAATGAGGTAGGTAGCCAGCTGACTATTTCACGTTCAGAGTCTTTGCCTCTTGCTCTCTGGTTTGTGTCACTGAAAGAGCTGCTTTACTGGTTGAGTCATCTAAAGCTGCAGGAGTCATTGGTGCCAAATCAAGTGACAAAGCAACAAGCTCTTTTCGGTTGTGACGTGATTTGACAGAATTTCTGTGACCTTAATAGAGCTTCACATAAAGTAGACCCCGCTATCACTGCTGCTGCTTAAGTCAGTTTGTAGAACTGGTGAAGTTTTAGGCAAAGAACTAACATGTATTTGCGGAATACATGGAGATGAAATCAAGACATACTTCTCGGGTATTTGGAAATAGAACTGTACTCCATTAATGAAAACTATGTCCACATAAAATGGACCTGACCACAGATACCCAGAATCATTTTAGAATGAGGGCACCCTAAAGAGAGCATTTTGACCTTCATCTAGAGGTTAGTGTTCCTAACAAATGTGCTTGTTAGGAGGGGAATGAGCCATAGGAAGAGCCTGTGGAAACCAAGAAAACAGAGAGGCCCAGAAGCAGATGTCGGTGTTCAGGCAGGCTCTGTACAGGGCAGATTTGGCACTGGATAGTCCTGTGTCAAGGCCACCTCTGTGGAGAACCCCTCTGTCCTCTCAGCTGGATGATGGAAGTCTATCTTCTGAGTCAGTCATTCACTCTCCTTTGGCTGACGTCACTGCTGGTTTTCGTTCGGATTCTCTGATAGGTTGACCAATAGGCTTGGTATGTGCTGGCCGCCAGTTTGAGTATATTCTGTATGATAGTCATATTTTCATTGGTAAAAAATGTAAAGCTATATGAAAACGTTTATAACACAGTTTTTCTATGTAACATTTTTTCTCCTTAGACTGATTAATATGCTTCCCTCATCTAAAAGATGTAGTTCTTTGTGTACTGATCACATCGACTTTCTGCTTAAATGAGGGCTAGGTCCCAGCTTATGGTAAATTACCCAAAGTAAGTACCCTGCAGTGAGCTTCTTTGGGGTGAGAGCTAGTTTGAGTCCCCTGGCTGTGCCCATGTGCTGCATGCAGATGTCACACCATGTGACCAGCTCATGACTGATCTTTTTCAATAGGAAGAACTGATGATATCGGCCTTTTCTCTATGGTCTCTGTTGAGAGTTTGTACATAATAGGTTTAGAATGCCCTAAGTAACATTCTCAGGGTATGCTAAATAATTGAGTTACCCTAAAGAAGATCTTTGTAATTATCTTGCATGATTACCTGTCTCAATCTTTTCTTTAAAATCAAATAACCCCTTGTAGGCGCCTCATGATAGAGAAGATTGCCGCCCATCTTGCCGATTTCACACCTCGTCTTCAGAGTAACACGAGAGCACTTTATCAATATTGTCCCATCCCTGTTATCAACTATCCACAACTAGAAAATGAACTATTTTGTAATATTTATTACCTCAAACAACTTTGTGATACACTCCGATTTCCAGATTGGCCAATTAAAGACCCGGTAAGTTAGCAGATTAATTTGTGCCTTCTTAAAATACAAAAGTAGCTTCTAGCCACTTCTGGGTATTTCCTCCCTCTGTGATAAGAACGATGCTAGTTTCCTTAAGAATTCCCTCTTGCTTTAAGCACTGTATAGCTCCAAGTATAGTACAGTGTATGTGGGTACACACCGAACTGAGTGATAATTTTTGAGGGAGCATTAGGAATTTTACAGTCTTGATTTTCTGTGAGGAAAATGAAACAAACTTGATTTCTGTACAGTCCAGTTACGTGCTGCTGTAGCGTGGGGAAGCTTGTCTTCACAGCAGATGAAGCTCACAGATGTTGGAGTTAGGCAGTGTGGGATTGGGTCTCATTCTGACCATTAGCATGCAGTACATTGCTTGACTTCTCCAAACCTCTGTTACAGTAATAGTACTAGTATTACTTGTAACAGCAGCTATCTCATGTGGTAGTTAGAAAGATTAACTGAGAATTCACATAAAAGAACATAACACAGTTCCTGGCACACATATGAGGCAGCAAGTGTGACCTGCTTATTGGTGCAGTGGTGTCTGCTGCCTGCCTGCCTGCCCGCCCACAGTGCCCTTGGGACCTTTCCAACTTGAGCCTTTGGATCTGCTGGAAGCCTGGAATAAAGTAGACCTGGCAGCCCATCTTGGGACTGTTACTGTAGCAGACAGAGGGAGGACCACGATCCTCACCATCAGAAGGTTTCAGAACAGTTGCTGTTTGTGCCACCAGTCACTGCCTCTTTACAGTGCTCTGACCAAAAGGAGGCAGGTAGAGTCTGCAACACTTTTCGGATTCAACATGAGATAGTTGAAAAAGTGTGGGCTTTCTAGTCAGACCTGGATTTGAATCCAGCTCTCTCACTCACTCACTGGGAACGTTTCGTGTCCTGTTGAGATTTTATGTAAGAATGAAATCTGCATCTGGCATGTAGGCATGCACTAAATGTCAGCTCTCCTCTCACCTGCTACCCATGCTCCCTTGTGTTCACTCCTCCTCACGTTTGTTCGAATGCCTGCGTACAGCAACCATGTCGGAGCAGGGCGAGGAGCACGCCGCCACACGGTGCTTTCTTTCTTACCACAGTTTATTATCCGCTGACTTCAACATTTTCTGTACTTTCTGAATGTCTGTTTAACAAGTATCACTGTAAAAATAGAAGAATACAGCCCTGTAGCAAATACTTTGCTACCTAACTATTCAACAATGCTAAGAAGGTCGATTTTGGTTATTTGTATTGCAGAAAACTGTTAGTTAGATAGCCAAGAAATGTCAATTTAAATAAATATAGCATAATAAGAATTGGATAACTTATAAGTTATATTCTGAAGTAGTTTTGGTTTAATAGATACAAATTTTAATTCTCTGTCTTTAAGGTTAAGCTTCTAAAAGATACCCTTGAGGCCTGGAAGAAGGAAGTAGAAAAGAAGCCACCTACAATGTCCATAGATGATGCTTATGAAGTGCTTAACCTCCCTCAAGGACAGGGACCGTGAGTTATTTTCAGTGCTGTGCTCCCCTCCCTCTTGCAGCTTGTGTTATGCACCCGGAAGAGATGTCATAGAAATTGCCCGAGCCGCTGAATGACGGGTGCTTAGGAAAGATTGCAGATGCACTTTATCAGGGAAGTTTTGTAGTAGAACAGATATTTTAGAGAACATATTATAGTTTAAAAGACATTTTCTTAAGCATAGACTGAATTTCTTATACTTAGAATAACTTAGAATTACAGAATTCAGACTGGTATTTTGGACAATTACTTTGTAAGTAACTTCTTAGTTCTTCAAACCAAAATACTATTTTGTAATTGAAAGTGAATGATAACCTTGCATAGGAAAAATTTAGGTTTTATTTTTAATATGTAAACATAACATAAAGGATAAACTTAAATTTAACTGAGTTTAATTTGATACCTAATATATGATCATACACAGTAACGTTACAATATCATTTTAGATGATTGTGTAAATATTTTTTCTTGCACCTTATTGTATTCATAAAGTAATTTTCCTGTTTGACAGGCATGATGAGAGCAGGATCCGAAAAGCCTACTTCAGACTTGCACAGAAGTACCATCCTGATAAGAACCCAGAAGGAAGGGTAGGTACTGCCTTTGGAATCAGGGCTTTGGGTCAACATCCTTCTTCTCTGTTACTGTTCCAGACAGAGATCATCCTCTGTGCCAGCGTCTGCCTCATGATGTGTGCCCAGTGCGTGTTTATCTTCGAGCCCGTGTTTCCTGCACGAACGGTGCTCCCTCAGTGTACCAAAGAGACTGTCCTCGAGACTAGGAACATAGAGATTTTATTCTTTCTCCTTACCCATGTCTGTTTGAGAATTATCTCTAATTGGCATTCACATAAATAATTGAAAGTTAGGTTTGTGGTTGAATTTAATGCATTTGTAGATGATGCCCTGGCCATCCAGATGCTTTGTATATTTTTTTTCTAATGACGTCCAGTTTCATATCTGACTGAAAAAGTAGAAATTTTGGTTCAAACTTAAAGTCATCTGCTGCCAGCATTCCCTATGACTGCTTCTTCCAGCTTCCTATAAAAATACCAATTCATGAAAGATGAAATCAGATAAGAACCATTAAAACTAGAGTTGATAGTCTATTTTTAGTAACTTGTAGTAATTTCCACTGATTTCAAATTCAGTGTTGTTTTTAGAGAGAGACAGACAGTGTTCCTGAATGGGAAGACAGCATTGAAAAGATGCCACTCCTACATACTTAGGACTGTTTAGATCGAAAGCTTAGAACAGTTTTGAGAAAACTTTAGCAATTCAGATTCATCTGGGAGAGGACAGTCAAGACAGGAAGAAGTTTGGCGTCAGCATTAGGGCTGCTACACTTAACCCACCAGGTGTTACAATACTCTGTAGAGCTACAGCGGCAAACGTGATAGTGGCACAGGAGTCAGCATCCAGAGCAAGGAGCATAATAATACAGTGTGGTGGTGTACGAGCTCGGGTCCCTTAGCTCTGTCACCAGCTGACTCTGACGCTAGGGCAAGGAATTGAACATCTTCTATAAACTGAGGATAATAGTAACACGTACTTCACATGGCTGTTTGGAGGGTTAAAAGAGGTAATGTTTGTAAAGCAAGCACTTGTAGGGCCTGCATAGTACTCA
>VMDR010021881.1:0-16568 GCA_007922815.1 Macrotus californicus
TTTTTTTTTCTTGTTATTACTTAAGCAGTCAAAGTCTTTGAAGTAACCATTCTTAAAACTCCTTAGTTATGTGACTTAGTATATTACATTCTATAGTTGATAGAATTATTCCCCCTTACTAGCTGAAAATCTTTGGCAATTCACCAAAAAAAGTAATTTTACTCTCCTCACTGAGTTTCTGTGAGGATTAAATAAGAAAATATACAGCATTTGCCATTGTGCTGGAAGCACTCAATATTCTTATAAAATAGTGTTCAAGGGGTAAATTTTTAAAAATATGTAATTTGGCAAACATATTTAGGCAAAAAATTTTGGTGTAACTAAATTAATAAAAATATATATAAGTGTCCTGGCTGGTGGGGCTCAGTTGGTGGGAATGTCATCCTGTAGACCATGGGTTCTAGGTCATGGGTCCAATTCCCAGTCAGGGCACAGACCAGGTTGCAGGTTCAATACTCAGTCGGAGCATGTATGAGAAGGCAGCCAATTGATATTTCTCTCTAACATTGATGTTTCTCTCTCCCCCCGCCCTCCACTTCCCCTCTCTCTAAAAAAAGCATTGAAAAAAATGTCCTCAGGTAAGAATAAAAAAAATTTAATTTACAAAAGCTAGTTCCATACCATATACTATTCTAAGAACTTTCCATATGTTAATGAGTTGAAGCCTCCCAACAACCCAATAACTACAATTATTATGACAATTTTGCAGATCAGGAAACTGATCCCAGACACGTGACCAAAGTACACAATAAGAAGGTGCGGCAGCAAATTTCGAGCCTTGACAGTTTAACTCCACTGCCCTCACTTCCGCCCCCACAGTTCACCACCACCAGTGATACCTGAAGGACAACATCAAAGAGGAATGAGTTCATGCAGCTCTCCATTGACTGCATCAACGACGCTTATACCTTTAAAAGCGAGTTCTTAACCACAATTAAAATGTTTAATTGTATTACTTCATTGAAAAAATCAAGAACATTCATAAAATTTGAAGACTAGAGAAAGGAACAAAAAATCTGCTCATAAACCTCCTATCTTAACACAATCACTATAAATTTGGGTGATAAATCAAAATGTTTACATGATTATAAAAAAGCATAAAGAGCACATACATTTTCCCCTACTTTTTCACTTTACATTCTGTATAGGAAAGGTTCCCTTAACATACTTTTTAGAAATATTATTTTCATAACATATAATTGCACGATACATAATTGAAGGCACTTGTACAGCTTATTCAACCATCCCATAATCTTGTACATCTATATTTTCTCCCAATACTTTTACTATTTCAAAGACACTGTGACACACATATTTATGAGTAAAACTTTCCTCCACAAGTAAGACTACGTCCTTATACTGAGACTCTCATGAGGGGCTGTCACGTGTGAACACCGCTGGAGATCTCAACAAACTCCACTCTAAAGCAGCTGTCACAACACACTGTCAGGAGCAACGCTGGTATGACATTAAAACCACTGACTATTTTTTAAAGATAGCGCCAATCTGGTATGCTATAATCATATTTTAGTGTATGCCCTTTGATATTTATGAGGTTGAATAACTCTCCATATCTTTGTCTACTAACTGAATTTTATCTTCTACACCTTTGCCCAGCACCAATAATAGCAGCTGGTACACAGCAGGCATTCAATAAGTAAGTGTTGAGTGAATTAATATATCTATTAGGCTTTTCTAATTTGCATTTGTTTTCCTGTTCATTTGTTTTTTAAAAAAGATGTCAACCCTTTGTATTATCTGGACAAATATTTGCCTTAAGCCTTTCATAGTAAATTTGGACTATGTTTCCCTAATCAATTACAGCGAGGAAACAGAACATAATTTATCCTTTTTAAAAACTGATTCAGCCTTGGCTGGTGTGGCTCAGTGGATTGAGTGCCAGCCTGAGAACCAAAGGGTCACCGGTTTGATTCCCAGTCTAGGTAGGGCCCATGCCTGGGTTGCAGGCCGGGCCCCAAGTAGAGGGTGCACAAGAGGCAACCACACATTGATGTTTCTCTCCCTCTCTTTCTCCCTCCCCTCTCCTCTCTAAAAATAAATAAATAAAATCTTAAAAAAAATGATTCAGGATAATCACTTACTATAATAGAGATAGCAACTCAATTTTTATTTGATACAGCATTTTCTATAAGAAATTTTTTTTTCAGGTAAAGGTACGTTTCCTGATATTTTAAAATACAAGTTAAAGTATTTTTTAAAAAACAACTTAATAGTATTCAATAATAAATAAGTAATAAAACAATAATTTCCCACATCTCCAAAATCTCCAATAACTACAAGGTTAGAATTCTCTCGTAGGTGAGATAAGGACTGTAATAACTTCTATACGAGGAAAACTGAATCCCACACTTAGGAAACACATGTTGCTGGAAAAAAAAATCTCACATATTTCATTTCAAATCTTGATTAAGTATGGCTTGATAGTTAAAGGCTGTGATTCTCTTAGGGAAATAGGTCACATGAACTAAAGCTCTCCACAGACGTACACTTTACGGTGAGCACACTCAGTTATTCCCGTCAGCAGTAAACGACTCTCCCTTGCATACTCCCATTCACCTTTCAGAGGCAGGACTACCAGCAACCCCATTTTCTGGGTGGTTTACTGGGTTTCGAACCTATTGACCAGTGACATTTCTCCCTGAAAAAAGAACAGACCCATCCAGGTCCAGGTCAACAACTCACTCACACCGGACTTTCTCCCAGAACACGTCCAACCTACAGAGCCAGAGGTGTGGCTCAGGTTGCATGGCTTCCTCAATATTTCTAAAAGATTTTCTTTTGCATGTCCATTTGAATATATTACTAATGTATATTCATATTCTAATAAGAATAAAGCATATACTTTACATTTAATTCTAACAATATTCTAATATATTTTATATTCTAACATATAATTCTAGTGAAATAGTCTCTTCTCAAAAAATGTAGACTCACTGCAGCCAAGCAGACTGCATGACACCTACTGGCACCGCACCCACACTGAAGGTGGCACGGCTGGCAACCCAGACACACTCGGACCAAACATCTGAGGAGGAGTTTTCCTACTGGCAAGGATCCCCCTTCCCACGGTGTTCTCCTTATTAGCACTCCTTTCCCCATGGCTCTGCCAGGGTTTCAATCAGCAAGAATTTCTTGGCAGTGGACTCACAATTTCCACCCACCAAAGGAAACTGAAAGAACCAAAGGCAACAACCAGCTACTTGAGAATTTTAAGGTTGTCCTCTACCACGGAGCCGTTCAACTGATTAAATTTCCATGTTCCTAAAAGTAAGAGGAAGCCCTAAATCCGTTCAGGCTACCAACTAATTGTCCTGTGTTTTCAACACAAACTGTATCTTAAGGTTTAAGGGTTGACAACAAAAATCCCACGTTTTGTGTATTTCTATAAAAATCTCTCTTCACAAAAACTCGTCGGTAGTTTCTGGTTTGCAAAGAACTTTACTATTTGTTCCTTAGTGTTTTAGTAAATGCTATTATAAAAGTGAGAGAACAAGTTGTCCCCAAGTAACTAAGCCTTCAAGGGTTTAGTAAGTAGCATCTGTACATTATTTTGCAATTAAAAATATTGCCTTTCCATACATTACCTCTTTTGATCTGGGCAGCAACACCATGTGAGGTAAACAAAAGGAAATTATCCACGTTTCACAGTTGGAGAAGCCCAGCTCACACAGTTTGAGTGCCCAGGGTCACAAAGAAGAAAAGGAAGTAACCAAGCTTAAAACACAACTTTTCTGTTTCTCTAATTATACCACACTGACTATGTGTAAGCTGAAGCTCAGGATTTGAAATCGATCTTCCCACAAAGGTAGTATTACACATGGTGGCTTGGAGTCTAGACTAAGCCACAAAGACTTTTAACTCACAAAGTCTGAACTAACAAAAAGCGGCACAACACCATACGCCTAAAAATGGATTTCTGTGGGGTGATCTGAGCAAGGCCCCAACTTAATGGATAAGGTCACTCCTTTGGTAAGAAATGTACCATACACTGCAGGGGAAAGATCCCCACTCGTATGAAGGACTGGCCAATCGTCCCGACACCCATCCTCTGAAGATGCAGCTGTATCTCTGAGAGCAAACATGGACGGCAGGACCACTGACCCGTCCCTCCCTTCTGCCTGGCCCCACTGGCCACAGTTTCTCCTTACCAGCTAAGACATAAGAATACAGCAGCTATAGAAATACCAGTTGCTTTCTGGGATTGTGGTGGCATCACTCTCAATCCCCAGTAGAAGCAGACGCTTGTTTCATATGTATTAGGTGTGTGTAAGTCAGAAGTACCAAATGCCAGAACACTAGACAAGGCTCACCTCTTTTTCCCATCTTACCGACGGGCACTCAGATGGCAGTGATTCAGAGACTGCAACAGAGATCAGAGGGAAGAAGAGTAGATGGGAGATGCCCACCATGGCACATAGACATTATTCATGATTATTCTTCATTTTAGATCCAAATTCAAGAGAGTAATGAAATCAGGAAGAAGTGACTGCATTTTTTAGATATATTCATTTTATTTGCTCAAAAGTAGGACATTAAGAGGAAAACATGATTAAATCACTGCTATTCTTGCCTTTCACTTCCAAAGGGTCTCTTCTCCTGAACAGGCACACTAATTTTTCAAATGATGGTTTGTCTAACAGCTGTGAAAACCATAAAAGCTATTCTCTACGGGCTGACTATAAAGGAAAAGATGGGAAACCCATGTCCTGACAGAGCAAATATCTCTTCATATTTCCTTTTCCCCTTAGATTATGGAATGGGAAAAATGGACTAATAAGATTCCAGAGATTTCATACATTTTAAGCATCCCTCCTTACTTCTCCCCAAAATATAAACCAGGTTTCCTGGATTGAAAGATAGTGTGAGCATCAGAATCACATGGGATGTTTAAAAAATAAAACAAAAAGGTTCCACCTGACACAGAGGTAGAAAAGAGGAATCTGCAATTTTAAATCACTCCACAGAAAATGCTGGTGATCAGGTAAGTTCAAGACAGTTAGCATAGAGGAAAGAGCCCTGAATAGTTCATACTTATCAGCCAGGCCTCCTTTACTGTTCCTAAACCTCTGGGAAGCCTGCCAGGACACCCTTTATCCCCATGTCCAGGATGTACGCCTCCTCACACATGTCCTCACCCCATGTATTTCCACAGCATCTTGTACAGTTTTCATGTGATGGAATTAGGGCTGTAAATATATTGGCTCCTCCTTGAAGCTATGAGTTTCTTGATGGCCATGCATTTCAATATTGTTATGTGTTTCAATATTCTCAATAGCTAGCACCAGTACCTGGCATTTGTCAGGTATCCAATAAATCTTCATCAAATAGATGACTAATGAATTAGAAATCACAGATTTCATAACTAGTTCTTTTCAATTGTGTGATTTTAGTTAATTAACTTCTCTGAGTCTCATTTTCTCTTCTCAAAAATGAAGACACTGAACAAGGTAATTTCTTCTGGAATCCTCACTTACAGACCTCCTGTCAAGACAAAACTCTATCCAGTCATAGCAAGGTTCTAGGTAAGGCTGCAAACAGTGGGTGGCACAGAATACATAGTCAATAAATATGTGTGGGATACACTGGTGCTTTTCCTCATTTTCCTATTCACAAGTAACTTGGACAACAGGCAAATCTGTCACATTTTCAGTGGTGGTAGCCTCACATGTCATGTACAGTCCTGTTTTCACAATGACAGGAAATTCAGATTTAGACAGTGATGTAGTTCCAGCAGCATTTTAATCAAGTAAGCACTGGTTCTCTAAAGTCAGTGAGTGGAGCTCTGAAGGACTATTCAGTCTAATAAATGCAATTTGATTAAAAGTCGAACTGTTTTCAATACTAGCCTGCTAAGCTCCGTGAGAGCAGGGACAACGTCTGTCTTGTTCACTGGCGGCCCTCCCGATGCCTAGCAAAGTGCCTGGACCACATCAAAGAGCCAGCAAACATTTGTTACGTGGATGGGTGCTGCTGAAATTAGCACTGACTCCAGAATAACTGAAGAAGGAGGCTATAAACTATGGTATGTGCTGCCCCATTGATTTCTGAAGTTCCTTATAAACTACAGGATGATCTGACCCGAAATTTGTGGGACATATCTTAATATTATCTGTGATACTTTTGACAATAGAATGCCAACTGATAACCATTAATTGACAACCCAAACTCAAAAACATGGCAAGTATTTAAGGTGAATTTATTAAGAAAAAAAATATATATATATCACTAAATGTACTATTGTTTCTAAATATACATTTATTTAATAAAGTACTTACTTCCACAATCATCTTTAATATTTATAGTAGCAAATGGCACATCTACCAGAGGATCCATAGTATTGGCTTCAAATTCTTCTGTTATTTCCCTTTTTCTTGACATATTTTCACAATCATTGGAATTTACTCCTTCTTTAACATATCACAAAAAAGAAAAATGTATTATTTAATTTAATTAACTTATATTCTAAGCTAAAAACAACTCAACTGACTTCAATATAATTAACATGTTAAGAAATGATACCAGTTGTATTCAAGTATATTATGAAACTACTTATAGTAATACTATATATACCATAGTCTACATTTTTATAAATGCATTTTTATGCTAAGCAGCTGTAATAATTTTCTGAAGCACTGTACTCAAATCAGGGTTACATCAAGACTTAGTTAATCAACAATCCTCAAGATCTTTTACAGCTGTATTTTGTTCATTCTAAACCTATATTTTTTCACATACTTTTTGCAAACAGACCAACAAAGTTTTGTCGGTCTTTTTCATGTTTACTTTTTAACAATATATATCACTATGTATTCTCATTTGTATAAATTCTGACCTTTATTTTTTTCTTCATTAAAGACTTTTAAATATTTTCTCCCCATTATGACATTAAAATTGGAAATTCAGTCAAAAATATATGGCTCTAAATATGCTATTGTGGAAATTCAATGATTAAAAGACAAAAGACCTTACAGTGTACTATGAGTCTGATCATAAACTCACAACTATTTGAAATATGCAAGAATAAGTAACTGTTTCCTTTCTATTGTTATGCCTGCATTGAAAACTACAGTTTATACTTAAATAAAAATTCTAACAGATCAGTACAAAAGTTGTAATAGGTAAATACATATCTTGTACCTTTGGGCACATGCAGCTACATATAAAGGGCTATCACTGACCTTGGGGCTTACATCTGGGAAGCTAGCAACAAAGAGTAGTGTTTGTTCAATTAAATGCAGTCTGAATGAAAATCAAAACAAAATGAAATAAACCAAACATTTGTTGTTCTCTATTTTATTCTTAATCTAAGTAATTAGTCATAATTTCTAAGGATCTAAGGTACGGCATCGTGACTATAGTTAATACTGTATTATACACTTGAGATTTATTAAGAGTAGATAGATCTTAAGCATTCTCACACACAAAAAAAAAACTATGTGAGGTGATGCATGTGTTAATTAACTTGATTGTGGTAATCATCTCACAGTGTATACTTATATTAAATTATCAGGCTGTTCACTTTAAATAGATACAATTTTACGTGTCAGTTATACCTCAGTACAGCTAAAGGGGGAAGAACATAGTAATATGAAATTGCCCCATTTAACACTGACATGTTAATACTAGCTCCCAAGTCCCTGGGCCACTTGGAAATATACTGGATTCTTGGCATTATATGCACTTTTGTGCTCTAATGACACATTTTGAAGCCAAGAAGAATAATTAAATAGCATGATTAATTAAATTTAGTCCTTTTTTAGTGAAAAAAAAATTTCTTGCAATAGTTTAGCATTTGGTTTATCTTGAGCTCAATTAATCAACAACAGAGAACAAGAGCCATGTGAGTCACTGGCTGTACCAAAAAGAGAATCATGCTGTGACAAGGGTGACAACAGTGGCATTTAGGTAATGATGCAATGCAAGCTAGCTGCTGTTAACAGAAAGGGCTTGAGACTAGATACCAGTCTAGCTGTGTGACCCTGGGCAACTCATGTGAACCATCTAGGCCTCAGCAGTTATTTGATCTCTTACGTGACAAGGTTATCCTGGTTGAAAAATTCTAAATCCTGGCAGCCCATTAGAATCACTTTGAGGAGGTGGTTTTAAATTACCATTGTCTGGTCCCTCCCCAGGCCAAGTAAATCACAATCTCTAGGGATGAGGCCAGCCTCCTGTATTTTTTTTAAAGCCTTGCAGGGTGATTCTCATGTGCAATGGAAGTTTGAAAAACACTACACTAGAAAAGCCCCTTTTACCTCTGCCATACTTTGTTTCTACACCAGACTAAGGGACTGTGTTAATGACTGAGAACAATCAGTTTTAAGGTAAAAACTCAACCCAGACGTTAACTATCAAGGAAAAGGTTCCTGATCCCCAGTTCAGGGCCGAGTTAGGTAATCCAGTCTCCTTCTAGGTAATAATGCTCCCTTCTGTCACAGCACAAATACATCATGTTGAAGATGTCCACATGGCTGTCTTTCCCTTTAGAGACTCTCAGCTAAAGAAACCTACAGTTTGCAGCCCAACCCAGACACATTTGAAAGTGAAAGGGGAAGCTTTTCATAATTACACTCCTATCAGTTAGTAGGGTCGCCTTACTCTAAGTTCCTTAAGTGCCATGTCATTCTCCTTGGACCCCTCCACACCTAGAACAGTGTTCAGTTCACAGTAGGGGATCAACACATTTGTACTAAATGACTGAACGAAGGTTTCATACACATTTGGAAGTGGCTAATAAATTATTCCAGCTGCACTGCAATAGATAGAGCTCTATCTCAACGCCCATGAAAAATAACTCCTGGTATGTAAAGGCAGCTTCAGCACATCAGATTCTCATTTTCACAGAATGAATGAAGGAAAGGTACTACATCCCCCATCACATAAAAACAAATATTGATGCATAATATGACTTGCTCAACATCATTCTCCATCTTCTTAAATAAAGCATTAGAAATTCTTGATGGCAATGTTATGTCGAAATCAACGAGAGTCTAGAGCATGAAAAATGAACTTTGTCCCATTAAATTACAAAATACTTGAAACCATTTTTTTGTAGCTCTTAATTATTAACTCAGGAAAAAGAGAATATTTTGTCCCAGTAACTCTTGAAAAAACTGCTGGTCATTCTACAGAGAAATGTTTCTGAACAGGGTTCAAATCTGGAAGCCTTCCTCCAGTTCTCTAAGCGTTAGTGTTAGGCAAACACTGGGAGACAATAATTAAACACATCCATCATAACTACACTTTCTTTTATAGAAGGTATATTTTATTTTCAGAAAACTGCCTTAAAATAACTGACCCTTAAATAAAGAACTAAAACTCTAAATTCATTGTTTTCAGTACTTAAAATTTGGTATAACCTTGGTTAAAATAAAATTCTATCTTTTGTAAAAATCCAAATAAAAACAATGTTTCTAAGTGCACTAACATAAAAATGAGGTCAAACTGGCAAACTACTAACAGCAGCTAACACTGAGCCTGTACTATGTGCCGAGGACAGCCAGAGAAGTACTTCACGGATAGCAACTCCACACAGCCACGCTCTCAGGGAGGCACTATGGGGTTGGCCAAAAAGTCCGTATGTTTTTTTGCATAAAATAAAAAAAAAACATTTTTCATTTTCACCAATAACTTTATTGATTTGGAAACTTTGAGTATGTGGGCGCTTCTCCCACATGGTAGAAACTTGATTGTTCTCAATGTTTCTATTTGATCACTAACAACTTCAATTGGTCTACCAGTCCCCCACCCCCCCAACCACAGAGCTAAGTACAGGGAGAAATCTCTAGCACGAAACTTCACAAACCACTTTTCACACATTCAATCAGTCCCAGCACTGCACTAATCTTTTTTTGTGTTTCAGTTGCGTTTTTACCCTTCTTGGAATAATAAAGCATAATATGCCAAAAAAAGTTGCTTACTTTCTTCCACCTTCAATATCAAAATGGCTACACAAAAGTTCACCAATTTTGGTAAGTTTTTAACTGCACTGATCCAATAGCTGTCCCAGTACAATCTAATAAAACTGTTTCAAATGAACTTAAAGACAACTAAGCACTACTAGAGTCATCCTACAGAAAAAAAAAAGAAAAAAAAAACTTTTTGGCCAACCCAATATTATTATGCTGACTTTACAGACTAGCCAATTAAGTAACTTCTTCAAGGTTACAGCTAGGTCTCGGGATGGAATTTAAGTCCAGTCACTCTGCTGCCAAACCTGCCCCTTCCAGCAACATGTCCTGCTGCCTCTTAATATACACAGTTTATAGTGCTGTAAATTGAAATAATCCTTTCAGAAAGCAGTCTGGCAACAGATCAGGAACCATGAAAATGTTCTTCTTACTGATATATACAGTATGCTGTATATATCATATATATATCACATACAGTATGCTGACATAGATTCATCACAGCTTTGTTTAAACAAAAAAGAAAAAGTGGAACAGCTTAAATGCCTAATAGGGATATGGTTACACAAAGTGTACTCACTCTAATAGCAACTAAGAATAATGGCTATGAAGACTGCAACAAGCAGAAAAAAAATGTACACCAAACCTTGACTTTTTAAAAAGCAAATGTAACACTATGATTACAATTAGGTAAGAAAAGCCTAAAGGATATACATTTCTAAATGCTGGCATAGTTGTCCTCAATACATTGGTATTTTCCCCCTTTCTGCTACTCAAATGTTTTAAACAGAATTATTATTACCTTTGTAAGAAAAAAGTAGACATTTAAAATGTATTTAAAAACCATACATTAAGTGTACACTAATGTTCAAATATATGTGCCCTGCAACAAGTGAGTTCATCATAGACAGTCCAATAGGGAGGAAAAAGGACAGTTTCCTCTTTGCCACACAAAATGCAAGTTTCCTATTTGGGTAATAAAATATGACTTTATTAAGCAAGACCCTTCACTCTACTGAGTATATGTGTTTGGTATATTCCCCAAGAACCAATGGAAAGGGTCCAGGCCATCCACCCTAGTCCTGGCTTAGCTAGTAAAATCAGTAGCATCTTATAGCTGGATAAATGCTGACAGCTGCGTGACAATCAACTAGTCACTTGACCTCCATGCTTCGGTTTCCTCATCATAAAAATAAAAGGACAATACAATTGCTAGAAAGAAATGGACGAAATAAGATAATAATACCTGAAAAAGAATGCAAGGAAACAGTAACCTCAAAAAACATCTTCAACTTTGTGTTGAAAAAACCCAGAGACGCTATCTCGAACACCCAGACCATCCACGAACCCACCCACAAAGCCATGATCATTTTATTCCCATGACCATTGTAAACGTATTTACACTAGTTAACAGCTATTATATAGTACAATTACCCTTTTAATGCTTTTTATCTTTTTATGTGTTTATACTACAGAGGGGTTGCCTTTTCTGTGACTTTTGTCCCTTTCAGTGAAAGTCTAACCCCTAACTGGCTCCTACGTTTCAAATTAATTCTGGGCCCTACTACAGATTTGGCGCCAGTTTAAAAAGGTCCACTTCAAACACTTCGAATTAAGTTCTCAACAACACACTGTGGTGGGTCAGGTCTTTCGTGTTTACGATGCAGAATAAAGGACGAGATTCTCGAGGCTTTGCTAACCACACACCGTCGGAAAGTGTGCGTTGGCATGAAGTTTGTACTAAGGGTCACAAGATCAAAACGGGGCAAACAAAACTGAAACCTTGGGTGCGTTCACACCCGTCGCCCCCCTTAGTTACGAGTAGCACTGATGGCACCCGGCGGCACCGGGCCGCTCGGTGCTACGCCGAGTCCTGCTTCGGAAGGGCAGACAGAATCCGCGCGGGGCGGGCAAGGATGGGGGTCACGCTCCACGCGCTGGGGACGGGGCCGCGGGGGCGAGGCTGAGCCCTCCCCGAAGACGAGCGCGGAGCGGGGCCCATGCCCCCAGGCTCCGGTCGCCCCCTCGGCCAGCGGGGCAGCCCCGGCT
The DNA here is from genome assembly GCA_007922815.1 of Macrotus californicus. Lineage (NCBI taxonomy): Eukaryota > Metazoa > Chordata > Mammalia > Chiroptera > Phyllostomidae > Macrotus > Macrotus californicus. The sequence continues at coordinate 11,979 of VMDR010021881.1, forward strand.
CACCCGCTTCGGGGCGCTCCATGGTGTCGGCACCAGCGGGCCGCGCGTCTCGGCTGGCAGCGGCGGCGGTGGCGGCCCGGCTCTGCGGCCCCGGCCAGCGCGCGAAGCTGAGGCCGGGGCGGGGCCGGGACCCAGGGGGCGGTGCGCTGGGGCGGGGACCGCGGCGGGCGGTGGGGGCTCGGGCCGCGGAGACCAGGTCGGCGTAGGCGCCGAGCCCCCAGAGCCGAAGTCGCCGCAGGAGCTGCATGCCCAGGCCGGGGACCCGGAAGGGGCGGAAGGGGACGCCCCGACGCGCAGTGGTACCCGGATTCGGGCTGCACGCCGGGGTGGGAGGGGCCGGGGAGCCGCGACCCCGGGGCCGCGGAGAGTTGGGGCTGCACTAAGCCCCACGAGGCTCAGTCCTCGCCTCGACCCCGAGCGGACGGCCCCTCTGCAGCCTTTGGCTGTCTTCATTCATTTCCCGTGGCCCGGCCTTTCCCGTCCTCGCGCTTCGAGGGGTGACATTGAGACCCGACTGAAAGCATTTCCTGGCCTAGGGTCTCCTGAGGATCCTTGTATTTAGTTTTGCAAAAAGCTTTCAAAACACAGCTCTGATTACAAAATATTTGGGAATAGCAAATTGTACAGGAACGACACCTTGGCCGTCTATATAGTTAGATATTTTATTTAGCTTTTTTCAAAAGCCAAATTGTGACAAAGTCTCAAAATTTTAACAATTGTTTATGCCTACGAATTAAAAGGGAACCATCTGCAGGTTATTGCAGGTTAAATCACTGGTGTAAGTAACATGGAAGAAAAGTTTATTAAAAAAATGTTTTTGACCTTAATACAGAATTCTACCGAAATTTTCTTTTAAGTGCAAAGAAACCACGCATTAAGGAAATTTGTATTTCTCACCAAATTGCATTTCTCAGCAAATTAATCTAGCCTCTCTTTCAAATGACATTTGGCTTATTTTGAATGCATCCTAGAATGGGGATGGAAGCAAAGACCTCAGGACAATATACATCATACAAAATAAGTCATAAAGCTTGTTACTCTCATATTAAAATAATTTTAGCAACTTGAGTGTTTGGTTTGCACACCCATAGCAATTAGGGGCTGATTAGAGGTCAGAGGGAAAGAGGGGTAGGGGAATGGATAAAAGAAGGTGAATGGATTAACTAAAAAACATATATACATAACACATAGACACAGGCAACGCTGTGGTGATAGCCAGAGGGAAAGGGAAGTGGGGCTAATTGGAGTTGGGCAAGGGGGAGAAAAATGGGGACAGAAAGAGGTTTTGCTTGGGACAGTGGGCACACAATGCAGTGTGCAGATTATATTTTATTGAGTTGTATACTTGAAGCCTGTATGGTTTTGCAAACCCAATAGATTCCATTTAAAAAATGAAAAGAAAAAACAGAAAGTCGAGTGGTTTGTACACTCCTAGCAATTAAGGGCTGATTAAGAGGTGTGATAGGTTCCCCTAATAATTAATGCCTGAGCTCCCTCCTGAGGTCGGGCAGGTGAATAAGGCAGGTCTTTTTCCTAAGGAGTTGATCACCTAATAGAGAAAGAAATATGAGGAACTGAAATAAGAAATAAGCTAAAAAGTAATCTATATTAATATCAAAGGGCATCAGAATATGTCACCCCAAAAACGTGCCTCTTCTGCTGTTCTAAACAGTTCCTGACATCACTACTTAAGCATTCCAGGCTGCCACCTAGGCCCAGTCCTTGCCTCAGTGAGCTCTGCTGGTCCAGCCTCCCTTCTGGGACATCCTGTGCCCTCTTCAGACATAGCTGACTGGTGGTTTAGCTGGCCATGTGGATCCTCTTAGCCCTCAGGGTAACAGTTTCTTGCATTAGAAGACCAATGCCTTCCTTATAAATTACACTATGCATAATAGACTGGGCAGTGTGGGCAATATCACAGATTATTTGGATTTCTGAGATTGATAGAATTCATTGAGACAGCCTGTTCTTTCACAGACAATCACACTTTTTCTCCCAGGAGGATAATGTACACTCCAAGGTCACTGGATTGAAAATTTTAAAAAACAAAATTCAACTGAGGAAATTTTAAAGATCTTATTGAAAGGAGCTCTGAGGAACTTTACAAAATGAAAGACTTTCATAGGCAGAAGGGAACAGGAACAAAGAAGTTAGACTAGGCAAAAAGCAGATTGGTTATGGTAAGGTCATTTTTCTTTAGGAGGATTACCTAATAGTGTTGATTAGGTGATTCCTGATTGACTGGTTTAATATTCCATGTCTGGGAGAGCCGAAACTGTAATAAAGTCTTAGCTTGGTGGCTTGGGACTTAGCATAAGCAACTTCATTTGGGACCTGTTGTCCTGTTTTTAACAGAAGGGTTCAGGTTCAAATTACCACACTGCTTCAGTTCCATGACCCTTTGACCTTCAGAGAGAGAGAGAGAGAGAGAGAGAGAGAGAGGGAGGGAAGGGGAGAGACAGGTTGCCTCCCATAGGTGCCCAGACCAAGTATGAGGGGCAGAAACCCGAACTAATGTGTTGGCCCAGAAATAAAATAAAAGTGACAGAATTAAGTGATTTCAAGACAATAGTTGGCACCAAGACACTGAGAGGGAATTGAATTAACTGGGTGTTTCTAGAGCAATCCAAAATGGAGAGGATGAGAAGTGAGAGGACGGAGAAAGGGACAAGAGTCGAGTGAGCAAGATGGCAGATGTTGTGTGCTGTGTAATGGGACCCTCCCCCTGATTTCTCAGACAAGTCAGCAATTAAATCCAACAGTCTTAAGTGTGAGTGATTTTGTTGTGGAAACCGAAGACAGGGCCGCAGAACAGAGAGGACACCAGGACTGGGAGGGGCCTGTGAGTATAAGCACCTAAGGATTTGCAGAAGCCTTAGGGAGAGGGCTAGACTTCCACATGCCATCAAACCTTGAGACAGTTTTGCTAGCTATTGAGGGGAAGCAACAGTATTCAACTGGATTCCATTTAAATGGCCAGGGAAAGACACCAGTAAAGAGATACAGTGAAAGATGAAAACTGATTGAATAATATTGGAAGTCAGAACAAGACGAAGACATTGATCTTAGGAGAGACAGGAGGGGTACAAGTTAAAATAGATGGATCCTGTCCATATTTGCATGGGGTCTTGATTAAGGAAGCTACCTTCTAAAGGTGTCAGTTTTCCTGATGGAAGTAAGTGGTGATGGAAATACTGGCTGGGTATCTTAGTTGGCTAGAGCATCATCCTGATACGCCAAGGTTGCAGGTTCAATCCTCAGTCAAGGCATATATAAGACGCAACCAGTGAGTGCATGAATGGGTGGAAAAACAAATCGATGTTTCTTTCTCTCTCTCTCTCCACATTCCTTCTTCTCTCTCTAAAATCAATCAATCAAGTCTATTTTGTCTGATGTAAGTATAAAAAAAAGAAAAAGAAAATAGGTAGTGAAATCATAGTCTTGGTAATTTAGAAGCTTTTTAGATAAACAAGTGGTCATTGAAATTATGCATTTGAATGAGGTTGCACAGAGAGAGTGTATGGAGGTAGAAAATTAGGCAACTGTGAATGGAACACTTTCTATCTTTGTGATAACAATCTGATTTTTTTGTGTGTACATTTCATCAGCTGCCTGAATTAATACATATTTTCTACATTTCTTTCCTTCTAGGTAGGAATAACAAATAATCGGTAAGAACATTTTCATCAAGAATATGAGTCTTTTTCTTCAAACAAAAAGGGATCCTAGCCCTGGTTGGTGTGGCTCAGTAGAATGAGTGCCCGTCTCCAAATTAAAGGGTCACGGGTTCAATTCCCAGTCAGGGCACATTCCTGGGTTGCGGCCAGGTCCGCAGTTGGGAGTGTGTGAGACACAACTGATTGATGTGTCTCTTGCACATCAATGTTTCTCTCCCTCTCTTTCTCTTTCCCTTCCCCTCGCTCTAAAAATAAATAAATAAAATCTTTATAAAAGGCAAAAATAAAAGGGATCATTAACTTCTTATGAGGTATACGTTATTTTGTATCATTACACAGAAGATAATGATGTTCTTATATTATTTTTGGATAATCTCTGTTTTTATACACTAAAGTAGTACTCCTGACCACATTTTGGGCTAGTGCCCAATTGGGAGATTAGGCTTAACAGCTCTAATTAGGCTTCCTGAAATTGATTAGTGCTGGGGATTAGTTTCTCCTCTGAGAGTTTTATTTTACAAGATTTCTAAGCTCAAAACCATATGTTTTCTTGGTTATTTTTTGTATCATATACCTCATGTAAACTGTCATTATACTTTTCAATAGACCATTCTGCATTAATGATCTGTAGTTTTCCTGTTGTTGTGACTCTCTAGTAAGATTTTCTGAATACTGAAAGGAAAATTTTAAGAGCTATGTCAAATTCCAATTTCTGGGTCATCTAGGCTGTTATTATTTGTTGGTTTCATTGTCCTCTTGATGTGCTAGAAAATATTAATGCAGGTTATCTTTAAACTTCCCATTGTACATTTTAAATGTGTGTTATAATTCTTTTTCTTGGGGAGATATTAACAAAGGTTATGTTAATGTGGTGTTCATATCTGGTTCGTAGATGTCACATCTTTTTAAATCT
>VMDR010021882.1:0-16559 GCA_007922815.1 Macrotus californicus
TCTGGACAAGCTTCAAATTTGCAGAGTTCTTATTCTAGAAGGTACTATCCTGTATGTTCGGATGATCATGTCTAGATGATCCTTCCTTACTTACAAGAGTAGTTTTAAATGGTGATAATCGACCTAAGGATATTGAGTTACATTTCTTAATTTTAGTAAGTTTCTCTTGAATTTTTATCTCAAAAGCAAAGTGGTGTTTGTTTTGTTTTGTTACGATTTTTTTCTCTCATGGGACTCAATGCCTGGGATGTTACAGAATTCTATATTGTGGTAAAACTATTTTTTTTAAGAGGACTGAATTTTAAAACATCCATCAATCATATCCACAGTTTCTGGATCATTGATTTTTCTGGTAGATTTGTCTTACTATTTATATTTATTTTCATATACACATTCCCAAGTCAATGCTCACTCTGTGTGAACACAGGATTGTTGTTTGACATTTATTTATTCTACATATCTATAGCAGAGTTTGCCATTTTGGGGTATGAACACCAAGGGCTGAATCCCTAGGGCTGTTGGAAAGTGGACAGACTGCTTTCCCATGGACAACATTTTAAAGGCCAATAAACTTATGGGAATATTTTTAAAATTACTAAACTTATTTATGAACAGAATGCTAGTGGTGCTGAGTGATAACCCATAGAATAAAATCGGAGCATTCATTTTCCCCCACATTTTAATACCTGGAGTGACTCTTAGGAAATGTGTTTGCCATCCTAGTTGGGCTGCAGGATATAAGGAGCCTGAAAAGTAAAACTTTACTGATGAGCAGTTGTTCTCCAAACAATATTTAAAAGCATGTATCGGCACCGTAAGGAAGATATTTCTTCTAATTTTGTTCTGGAGAGGTATAGGAGAAGGGTACCGAAACAATTCAAGAAGATTGGAGCTTGTCACAGAGGGTGCAGCCAGGAAAAATCCTCTGGGGATATAGAGTAGCTTGGTTCAAATATCTGTTACAATTTAATACTTGTGAGGGCAGGGGAGTTTGTCAGTTTTGTTCATTGATAAACCCCCAACAACTCAAACTGCGCTTAGCACAGTGTAGGCACTTAGTAAATGTTTGTTGTAAGAATGAATGAATGAATAATGAATAGGATTTTTCAGTGTTCAACTTGAAATAGTTTTGTTGTGGAAATGTAAATACCTCTCCAATCAAAAATAAATCATGTCGAACTTACTATATTCTAATGCTTTTTATGAATTACAGAATTTTCTGAGGAGACTGAAGCTGAATTTCACATCTAGTCAAATGGTACAGAATAGAGACAGCATATACAGGAGAAGAGAACAATGCCTTAACTAAACTAATTTAGTAAAGACCAGAAATCTGGATCCAAAGTAACTGTAAAAAATAAAACTCTTGCCCTAGCTGGTGTGGCTCAGTGGATTGAGTACCAGCCTGTGAACCAAAAGGTTGCTGGTTCAATTCCCAATCAGGGCACATGCCTGCATTGCAGACCAGGTCCCCAGTTGAGGGTGTGTGAGAGGCAGCCCATCTCTCACACTTTGATGTTTCTTTCCCCCTCTTCCTTCCTTCCCCTCTCTCTAAAATTAAATAAATAAAATCTTTTTTTTAAAAAGAAATAAAACTCTAATGTATATACAGAAAGAGTGAGCACAGGTTTGGACTTCCATAGGATATAGAATGAGACTTCAAGATAATCTTTTCTAGATATTAAGGGACCTGAAGTTCCCACCTGATATGCGAGTTCCATTCATGGATGACCCAAGCAAGTGCAAAACTTTATCTCTATGTAGTATATCAGGACTTTGAGGAACGACAGCACAGAAACACACACACGCACACACACACTATGACAAAGTTATGGTAGTGACTAACAGAAAGCCTTAGAAGTTAATTATTCCAAGAAAACATTAGATTTCAGCTCTTTATCCCAAGAAAGCATTATATATAAGCCCTTCAAGTCAAATGAGGATATATTTTGCCTTTTTAAAGCCTAGAAAAAAAGAGGTGATTTTTCTAGTTAGATGTTCCACTGTATTCAGATATCTGAAGTCTATTATTGAATATTTTGTCCCCACCAGAAGAATAGCCACACTTAACAAACACTATGAGGGTCTCCTTGGGATCCCCCAAGGTGAAGCTAAGGTGTGGGTGCTGGACAGGAAGGGGAAGGGTCATCTCACCCTTTGATCACCTGTGTGAATGCCACCCACACCTGTAGGCAGCACTGAGCTGCTGGCACTGGGTTTGCCCATGGGCTGCTGTCCATGCAGTTGTGAAGTTTCTCTGCACCTGCAAACTTTGCCCAGAGTGGCTGTCACTGCCCCATTTGTGTCATTCATTCACCCATGACCTCCAACCTCTTGGTGGGGAATAGAAGATTAAGTCTTTGCTGCCATTTCCTGGTGTCTGTCTGAGTTTATTTCATTGACTCTCCTGTTCACCTCTCCAGATAATGAAGAATGTCACACTTCTTTCATATTTTCCCTTTTAGAAGCAATACCACTAGATTCCAGTTTATTGGGTCCTAAAGATACCATTCTGATTTACCACTCAGCATTCTGAAGTCTAGTTCTCACAAATCTTTAATGTTTTTTGTAGTCCTTTCTTTCCCACAGCACAAAAAAATTCCTTCCTAAGGCACGTGGGTAGGGAAACTGAGGCTATGCATTTCCATTTATCTACAATTTCTCTGTAACACAAGCACACTTGCCAAATACTGTTCACATAAAACAAACTGTACTTCATTCTTAGCTTCCTTTCATTCTTATATCCTTATTTTCCTTGGGTTCTTTCCTCCAACCACTTATTTTCAATTTATGTTATCTGACTGTACTGAAGTGTTCTCCATTTGTTTCTAGAACAAGATAGTGTAAAGTTAAATAAACATATACATACAGTCATACGCACATGCCAAACGAGGCCAGGCTTTTCACTGAATTACTAGACGGGACACCATTTTCACTCCAGGGTTGCCGTAGGTCATCAGATGGTCTTGACTAACTTGCTTCCCCCCACTTTGTTTTCATTTACTTTGACATAAAGGGGTATCAGAACAGCTAACCTATCTCCGGGGTGTGTTCCAGTTTAATGAATAAATGTGTATAATGCCTTCGGAGTGCCTCACGTGAGACGTGCTGTAACAGCACGTTATTAGTGCTGCTACTACAGCACCACCTTGGGACCCTAAGCCTTTAAGCTGGCTGGAGACGGGAGGTCTCGGAAATAATGACAGCTCTTCTTCCAGTGTGCCTTTCTCCCTGAGACCTCAGAGAACTTACAGGCATTACCTTAGTAATGTAAAACTCAGCACGAGGTGGATGGGAATGACTGCTGAGTGTTTCCTGTTTCCAGGTGGGAGACATTAAGGGAACATTTTGCATTTCCACACAGCTCACCTGTAATGTGAATATTGTAATGTGAGCACAATATTCTTCATACAAGAGACAAAGAGTACTTCACTGTTCCCCACTAAGGCATGGCACTGGGAAATGCTGCTGGGAAAAGTGGATTCCGATCTGATGTTCCTTAAGCGTCTCAATATAGTGACAAGAGAATGAAGCCACATACTTATATTAAGAAGCCTAATGGCAGTCATATTTGTTTTCGTTTAGCCATGTTTGGCTGCAGAGGTTAGCTAAAGAAAGCATCCACTCTTTTTTCCCCTACAGTGATCTCAGCTGAATAAATAAAATGCCTCTATTTATAGTTCTATAGGTTAATGATTAATTTAAAATGCCTGACACATTGGTGCTTACTGGGCACTACTCAGTAGTCAAATTATTTCAAATTATAAGAGACTTGAATACGTAAGAAATCATTGGCTAAGAATCAGAATGTGCGCTTGCCTAAAACTCCCTCACCTGAAGGCTGAATCCTTTAGTTACATGGTTATCGTACCAGCCTGCTTAAAAACAACTCAACAAATACTTCATAAAACTACTCTATAAATCAGACATCCCTTTCCTACAATGAGGGAAGCAAGAGTTATACCACACTCAGCCTCAGTATTGTTGTGTCCTTGAGATCTGGAGTGATGTGAACTAGTGATGTGAATGAGTTGAACTCCCTTATAACAATGCTCTTCAGGCTCTTCCAATAATAGAGTCTCTTGCAATTGGGCCCCAAATGGACCTGGTTAGACTGAAGTCTTCAAGGGATAATGACTATTCCTCTTGTTACTTGTATATTCTTCTTTTTACATTAAATTTCCTTCAACATTTTAATGAAATTTTTGTAAGTAAAGTCCATAATTCCACTGCAGAAAACTGGCATTGCATGCGGAAACGATGGGAATTTCAGTGACTTGTGCACTCACACATACACATATTGAAAACAGAATGAGCCCCTGGGCTCTCTGTCACTTGTTAAACCTCGGGCATTTAGCTGACATCACTCTTTGGCATTTGCCTTCCTTCTCTCACCCTCTTACCAATGGGTAATGGAAATACCGTTGTCAGCTTCAAATTATTCAAATGTGAGGAAACTAACTCCTCGAAACATTTTGCCTTCCTCGTTTGAGCCCCACCCAGCCCCACACAGACTTAGCCCCTCTGTTCTTGAATAACTAATGGGAAAAGAGCCCAGACCATCTCGCTGTCAGACATTCAACTGAGTCTTGGGCCCCGTGCAGTGACCGATTCCTCATGCTTCATGTAAAAGCAGAAATAGATGGTAATTTGCCTGGGCTGGTTTATAATGACGTGTGTAATGGAAACATTCCTCCCAGACACCTGCAGCAACGAGCTCGGGCTTTGACACGTGAGATTTGCTCTCCCCATTTTGGCATACAGGCTTCCAAATATTGTTATTGATCATGAAATTATCCGATCTTTTAAAAATACAGCCACACTCTTTGATTAAAGGCCTTTCTACTGCCATAAATTTCAGACTGACATTCTGTCAGTGCCCACTTTTCTTTTCACTTAGTTTTTGCAAAGTGTCTGCCATTAATTTCCTTGAGCAGTACTTTAGTCCCACGTCAGTGGGTGTTTAAGCAGGAGGAATTGGCATGTTCATTTTACTCTCAGCTTAGCAGGATACTAAACTGTCCCCTCTAGGAAAATACTGAGTTTTCTGCTCTCTGACTGTCTGGAGAAAAAATGTGTCTTTCTCTCCACCAGGCCCAGGACCTGGAGTTAAAGAAAATCCTGTTATAATTCAGACTTGATCACATCACTCATTCCTGTGCTGACTGAATCAGCTCTTCCTAGGCCCTTAAAAGCACACTTGCTTCTCCTAAGTCAAAGAATCATTTCACCCATCGGGCCCACCAATTGTCTGCATGTGGCCAAAAGGAATCATCCTTGTTTTCCAGGAGCTGATACTAGTATTTGTGTTACAAATCAATTCAAGCCCTGAATCACAGCTTTCTTTCATTCCAGAGAAAGGCACTGAGCCTGGTGCATTGTAGAATAGATTTTGAATTTTCCCAGGTATTAAACTCCATCCACCACTAACCAAAACAGAACACTACATACTATTTTAAAATCATTACTCTTATTGAAACAAGTAGAATGATTCCCTAGTTATTTGTGTCAAAAGATATGATTTCCTCAGGGATATTTTGAAAATTCATTTTTAGAATCAATGATTGGGGTAAATTTGTAATTTTTTTCATTGTGCTATTTTAGATTTGGCCTTAGGAAATCTTCTGGAACATCACTCTCAAAAAAATTCACTTGGAGCCAGCAATCAATTACAATTTCAGAGAGCCTGATAACCAAAAAGACCAAAAAAGCACAAGCTATCATCACTCTTCATGTTAGCATGCGTCATTGCTGACAGCGGTTGCTACCTATGATATGAGAGTGATTGAAAAGATAGATTTGGTAGCAACGGGTTTTTTTTCTATGTTGGATTGAAAAATGACCTTTGATTTGTGGCTATAGGCCTTATTTGATGGGCCTTGTGTTGCTTTCAATGAATAAGAAGGAGTAGTTAGTAATAATCAATGTGATTTTAATTCCCAGTGTTTTTATATATCCCAGAGATCAATATCTCTATAGGAGCACGCCTTTCAATCAAAAACACTATGGAGAAACTCTGTTCATCATCTTAACCACATCCATTTCTCAGCACCAATGATTAAATAACTTCGGCATGTATGAGTTTGCTTGGGGTGTCCTTAAAGTAGACTAATTCTGTTCCAGTTGAATGTCCTTGATTATATGGTACTCAGACAGAAGAAGATTACAAAACACTAGAAACTATTCAAATGTCTTTGTGTTAATTAAATTGGAAATTTTATCATGAGGGCTGTAATGATTTCAGTGCCCTGGCAGAATGCAACTCCAGTGCTGGCAAGGCAGCTCCCCATCACTGACTTCACAGGGCTGCAATGAGCTTGCCTGCTACAGCCTCCAGGGAACTGGAGGAAGCAGCCCTTTTGGTACTAAGTCGAGGTACAAAAGTTTTGCAAGGATATTTTAAACATGCCTGTGGTATATCAGACCTTGAATCTGCTATTAGAACAAGGTTTTCTACTTTTTTTATTTCAAAGTCCAGAACTACTATTAGAACTTGAAAATGTGACTTGTCTCTTCACCTTCACAGCCTGCTAGAACTCATTTCATGAACAATATTCTAGGGATTTTTCTCCTGATTCTTATCATTGTACTTTCTTTTCCACTCTTTGGAACTTGATAGGAAATGTCCCAAGCATTCTTCTCTCTCATGTGAACTTTCCAAAATCCCCTGGGAGAGTATTTTCCCCCTCACTTGGCTTTGAATGTGGGAACTTTATGATACGATGTGATAATGAACAATGTGAAATTGTTGGTGCAGTGATAGCATCCAGGGCCATTGAAAACTCCTGCATGTTCTGAATGAGGCTGGATGGGTTGCTATGATATGTGTCTCCCTGGAGGTTTTATTTTCAATCAATTGTCTCTTCCAATAAGTTATCCAAAATAAGAAAGTAGGATTTTTATTGACATTGCAAGGAGCCTTCTTGCTTGGATTGCTGAAACTTTTAGCTCTTGAAACATGAATCCAGGTAAAACTTTTACATTACTTTTGGAATCTGACCCTGCCCAGTTTATTAAGAGCTTTGCCAAGATTTGATGAACCTTTCTATGAACCTTAGGAAATTTCACGCTACGGCTGAAACTGGAAAGGAAGCGCATTTCACTAGGTGTCAGGTTTCATTCTGACCAGCTAACCAGGATCTCCCTCCATGTTGTATTAATTATTTCCTACCTCAAGATGATGGAGAAAGATGAACTGGCCTTGCACCACCACATAAAACATTTCCAAGGAAAAAAGGAGTCTGATCAAATCTCATCTGAAGAAGATGACTTCACAATATCATGTCATTTTCATCAGGACTCACTATTTGACCAGTAGCTCTATTCCAGCACAGATAGTGCTCTGTGGAGATGAAAGCACACGTGCAGATTAAAATTATGACTGTCTCGTAATGATAATAACAAGAGACAAAATGACAGCTTCAGAGGGAAAAGAAGGAAGGAGTAAAGAATCTCATAAGATGTTTGTAGATTAGTAAATTTATCAGTGTTTTCACTGACCACATGGAGCCCTTGATGTGGGAAAGGGAATTTTAAATATTAGATAACTTCTAAATCAAAACAATAGTTACCAAATAAAGACTGCTTAATTTCCATCTGTGATAAGATCTGTTCACATCATATCTATTGATCTTCGAAATTAAAAATAAAAGTTTATATTATTATGCAAGTATTTTCAAATTAATTCAGCCACAGAAAATATGAAGATTGGTCGTATGCCATTTCAATTCATACAATATCCAAATTTAAGATTTAGTCCTGCATTGTAGAGAATAAGACAAGGACATAAGGTGCTCAGAGCATGAGAAGGTAATCAGAGTATAAGTTAAATGCCACACCACCTCAACAAGGAAGATATTCCTCTTAGGTAGCAAGAGAACTTCCAGTTGAAGGAAAGCGTACACTGGGAAGCATTTGAAATTCAGATGACAATTGAAGATAAATTATCCTCAAAAAAATAATCCTCAAACCTAAATATACTCCTCTCCTTATCTATAACCCCTTTAACCCCCAAAGTAAAAAGTCCACTCATAAATATACACATATACATAATTAACAAATCCAATTAGCTAAAAATTTCAAAGAATCAATGACTACTTACTGAGAACTTGATTTTGTTATTTTGTTTATAACCATTATCTATTGTGCTTTGTACAATTGGTAAAGAGAAGAAGAAGACACATCACACACTCTAGGAAGCTCAGTGGTCTAGATGGACTACAGTGACACACAGTACAAGGAGAGAATGACTGCAGGTAATACTAACCACCAGGACAATGAGTGTTAACACAGTAAAGAGATTGCCATAGCTACAGCAGTCAACAAAGTTTGCCAGGAGGGCACGAGAGGAGCAGAATTTAGATAAACAGATGTGGAACGCAAACTCTGGGTGGAAGGCAGAAAGTGCAAAAGCAAAGCTACATCCTGATAAAGCCAAAAAGAGATCTATATATATAGAGTGGGGATAAGATTGAGAAATGATGGTTGACTAGTGGATCAGGGTCCCATTGTGGGTGGCCTTGAATGCCCAGCCGAAAATCATAGATCTGATGTGTTGAGAAGCTGGGAAACAGGAAGACTTTGCACACTTCACTTAATCAAGATCACTGGGCATAGACTGTAGATGAACTGGGCCAGAGCAGGGGCATGGAGGAGAGAAATTATGGGAGAGGAATTACTGTTAACAGCCTGGCAACAGCTTAGTCAGAAGGCTGTTACAGGGATCAAGGTATAACATGGTGAGTGCTGGAATATGAAGTGGATGATGGCAAAGTTTGAGGAAGAACATTCTAGTAATGAAGAATATTGAACATTGGTATGGATTATAGTCAGGTTAAATGCACACAGTGGCTTCCCTACAAAGAGGCTACTAGTTTCTCAGAGAATCTTTCAGCCCTAAGGTGCTCTGATCCTCAGTAAAAGAGAATCACAGAGGAATTAGTTTATTTCTTGTCTTCCTCTTTGTCCTGTCCCTTACTGAGCTACTAAAGTGCTAGCAGATCACATACTTTCTCTCTTCCTCAGTTTCAGTATCTATGAAATGTAAGTTGGTTTGTTACCCACCTCACAGTGATGCTGCAGGGTTTGTAGAATATTGGACCCTAGGAAACATGGGGCGTTTGGAGAAAAAGAACACTTATGATAAACAGGAGACAGAATCACCTAAAATTACATAGAGACTTTTACCTTTGATAGCTGCATATTTCTTACCCTGCAGGTACCGAGAGTCCATCATGGACAAATATACTCACATACACAAACCCTGAACACTATAGAATATCAAAGTCCACAAATCTTCGAAAGGTCCAGAATCTCAAAGGTGAATTATAATTGTAAAAGTTAAAAAAATAATCTATTTAAGCTAAATGATTTTTCTACACATTTAATACTCTAGAAAGGAATATGTGAAACAAATGTTAAGATAAAATAAAGGATATTCATGGAGTTGTTAAGAGGTGAAAAGTAAATCATTTTCTTATGAGCAACACCACTGAAAATCAGTTACCATCTCCTGGTCTTGAGGCCTATCATGCCCAACCAAGGAGAGGACTACTCTGTGATACTAAAAGCCACACAGGAGATACCTTATTCAATGATGGAAAAAGCTAATGTCAAAACAGGAAAATAAAATCTTGGGGAATGGCTAGTTCAACCCCTTCACTTTAAGTGGGTAAAGAATCTGATGCTCTGGGGTATTAAATGGCAAGACCAAGGTCACATGGCTAATTTGTAAGAGCTGGGATTTGAACTCTTGATCCAGGGACACACTGTTCACTTTTCATGGATCAGATTAGTTCTGGTGCCACATAAGGAGTAACCATGGACATATTATACCTGAGTTAAAGTGATATTATTTCTCTCTCTGGGGCTCCAATCTTGCCAGAGACCAAAACCAAACAGTGACAGCAAAGTAATGGAAAAGTGTAATAAGAAAAGGATTTGGAACATTCAGATTAAAGGTCTTCTTTGGGGGGGTCCTGGTTATTTCCAGTATTCATTCTCATTACAAACATGTAGTCTTGGCCAGAAGGAAGGAAAGGGAGGAGTTACATTATAATTTGCACTATGGATAAAATATCTGCTGGAGTATAGATAAAGAAACTTAAGGGGAAACTTTCCATTTTTGGAAATATGAAAGCTTGCTTCAATGAAAGCAGAAAAAAATTACAAAAAAAAAAAAAAATGAGCTGAAGGGAGTGAACCTAACCTCAAGACTTTGGAGAACAGAATAATGTAACAAAGAGGAAAGAACTACATCATTGAATCCACATTTTGGGCAGGAGGAACTTTCCAAATTAGATGAACCAGTATCTTCAAAAGAAATAAGTTGCTGGCTTTACAGAATATTAAGAATGATTCACAAGCTCAGGCTCCTTGTGAAATGAGATGAGATTCATTGTCTAGTAATGATTGGTAACCCTCAGAAAAGTTTAGAGTTGCTCCTGTGTTGATGTGATGTAACAGCGATGTAGAAGTATAACGATGTGCAACCTCTGATGGAGATCTTGCCTGTTCTTCCTAACCCCATCGACTCTGCTTATTCACATGAAATGAATAATAAGGGGGACAAATAATAAGGAAAAAATACATTGGGAATGAGAATCTATATCTGGTGATTATAATCCCATGGACAGAAGGATGAAAATGTAGAGACACAAATACAATTTGCAAATTTTCTTCAGATTGAATCTCATGGCTTACCAAAATATTTAGATGATGTTCCATAACTGCTTGTTTTTTCAGAAACGTTTCACTCAGTATGTAAAAATAGGGAAAGAGAAGGGGTGTTGAAGGAACACTGGAATAAA
The DNA here is from genome assembly GCA_007922815.1 of Macrotus californicus. NCBI lineage: Eukaryota > Metazoa > Chordata > Mammalia > Chiroptera > Phyllostomidae > Macrotus > Macrotus californicus. Next base: position 10,809 of record VMDR010021882.1, read on the forward strand.
AATAAAAAATTGCTCTTAAGTCATCAATTTCTTCCACTGTAAAGAGTGGATAATTATACTTCAGCCTTTCTGAAGAGTTGTTAGGCCACTCAAATCCTAATATGACGACAATTTTGCAATAAACTATCAAACAATCCAATTTGGTAGAGTAGTCTGTAGACATGATTACCTGATCTGAAACTGTTAACTTAAAATTTGAAAAAGAGAGATAATTACTCAGATAAATTAATATGGCTGAGAATAACCAAAATAGCAGCTGTATATGGAAAGCATTAATTCAAAGGAAAAGTGACAAGGAACAGCACCAGGGTCACATTAACAGTTTCAGGTGATTACATTCTAATGTACATAGAATGCTATAGTAAAGCAACTTTTCAATTTTTACAAGAAAGTTCACAAACCTGGTGTGTTAATAAGATTTGAAAAAGAGCAATGAACATTGTATTTACCAAAAATGTATCTTTTAGAAGTGGGTTAGAGTGTAGTGCAATAGAATAAGACTTACACAGCTGCACAAAATCCCATGCAATATGGTATTTGGTATTAAGTGGTAGATGGGGATATCTGGTGCCTCGGGAATAGCGGGTATGTCCAGAGAAACCCTCAAGCTGACTCCCCAGAGATTATCGATGGTGTCAGCATATCAGAAAGGACTGCTTCCCCAACCACCAGTACACCTTTACTCCTTACCTTAAAAAAAAATCCATGAAATATCAGAGTAAACTAGGGAAGAGGATGTTTAGATGAGAGTTAAAACAAAGAAAGAGAGAACTTTAGGACCCTTTGATGCAGGACAACTTTGTCTTTGTTAGCCTTAATAACACCATTTGATGTCAGTTTTCCAAGTGTAATTGCTAATAGCACATCTTTCCACTCTTCAGAGTGTTTTGGTTTGAATAAAAAGCATGTGCTGCTCCAAAGTGGAAGGTAAATACAGGCTGCAAACTCAGATCACATTTATAAATGCATAGTATATCAATTAAGCAGAAAAGAGGTTCATTGAATTTGAGCCACACATACAATACTGTGTTTAAACCTGGTTCCTACACATTTAAAAAAAAAAAGACTAACAAATCAGAATAACCTAGGCTAGTAAAGAGAATCAATTTAAGAACTAAAACCAGAGAACTCTTAAGTCTCTTGTTTTATTATTATTTTATTTATTCTATTCATTCTTTTTATAATATTATTTTCATACTTTTAATAGGCATTTTATGATTATTCAGCTTTATCTTTAACATTGTAATAGGAACACATAGGATTTATGAGTAGAATTTATGGAAAGGTAGATTCCAATGGATTGTAAGCAACCTCTAGCTAACAGCACTGTTGTTAAAAGGAATGAACTGCTTTCATAGCTAATGAGCATCCCGTCCTTTGTTGAGTTCTGAGGCTGGATATCTGCCAGTGATGGATGATATAGAAGGAAATCTTGCTTTCCTGGGAGTTTGAACTCTAGTACACTTAAGACTCTGTATCCATGGCTTAAGTCTTTAGCAAATGAATAGTGCACCTCTTCTTTCAGCTCTCTGCATCTAAGTAAAGGCAAATGGCCAAATTCCATTAGAGCTAGCTCTACATTCATAAATAAATAATATTTATTGTTTACAAATGTATAAGTAAATAATATTTATTAAACACTGACTTTATACCAGAGCTCTTCATATGTAGTACTATATTTAATCCTCGTAATAAACCCATGAGAAAGTCACTATTATCCCTTCCAAACATAGAAGGAAAATGAGGCTCAGAAAGCTTTTGATGTGCCCAGAGTTACTTAGTTAAAAATTGGTAGAACTAGGATCCTAATAAATACCCTGTGAAACTAATCTATTCAAGTTGATTCATATTTTGTGCTCCCAGGACTCCTGGGAAAAGTGCTGAAATGTTCTATTGTTTTACCTCTTTCTGTACTTTCCATGAAATCAGTACAACATAGCTCTTTGCTGCAGAAAATTAAATACCAGATGATACCAGAGGAATGTGCTGTGGAGTGTCTTTCTCCCTCTGTGTATGTGACCCATTTTTGTGATACACCTCCCTTCTCTCCCTCACAGCTAAAATTAAACCAGGGGAAATGTTGGCCTCAAAGTACATGCCCTCTCAATGAACCACGACTGTGTGTAAAGGTCAATAGATTAACAAGGGAACGCACATAGATAGTGTTCCTTATCTAGTGGGCACAGAGATGGTGACAGCATTGGCATTTGGGGAGTAAGGGAAATGGGAGTTTGCAAGGGTAATAGAGACAAAACAGGAATGTCAGGTGAGAAGGAGAAAAAATGAGATGGTGGAAGCAAGGGATGTGTTTGAAAGTCACCTTCAGAGTAAGAGTGACTCAGGGACCAGCAATGATATCATCAAGAAATCATTGGCCCTAAAATCATAGCAAAATAACAAACTCCAAACTTCATGTGTGTGCAACATGTTCTGCTTTACCGAAACATACCCACCTGCGTTACCGCACTGGACTGTCATGCCACCTGTGGAAACTAAGCACAGTTGTCTCCCATTTTACCAAAGAGGGGACTCCAGAGACATGAACTACCCACAGATGTCCATCAGTTGGGACTAGCCTAGTGACACTGCTTTTCCACTACACTTCTTTTCCTCCACAAATACATTATTTGCTCCTTTGAAGATCATTTTGTTTGCCCAATATAAAGTTGCATATAAAAATAGAGTTTTGACTCTAGGAATTCTGAGTCAAAAGATGTTAATAAAAGAATGTAGGTATCATCTCTGTTTTTAATATCATATATATTTGTTTTACAGCTGATATTTCTTTTCTCTGTGTGTGATTATTCTGAATGAATACTTCCATTTGGTGGTTCCAGATTAAAATCTTATGTGTTTTATAATGGAAAAAAAGTGAAGGATGGGGCTGGAAGATTATCTTCTGGTCAGATTCTTGACCCACCCATTCCAAAGTGATCCATCTCTAAGCTGCCAAACTGATCTTTACTGGTTTTGATTTTTGCAGTATTCTAGGCCAGAGATCAATGAAAGTCACTGTTTTCCTCTCAAGATCAGCTTTAGGGAGCAAAAAGATAGTTGAACTACCTCTATAGCCAAAAAATCATTTGTCTGCCAGAAATAAAATTCAGAATAGAACCATAGGATTTCCCACTATATTTTTTCAAGATTTTCTTTTAATCCCTAAAATATCTTATAAATGCCAACATAAATAACAATATTAACATCATAAAGTTAACAGGAATTCCTACCTGTTCTTTTGAAAAGGAAAAAAACAATGTTCATTGGCCTGCACATCGATAGGCATGGCATCAAGGACTGTGAAAGATTTCAGTATCTTTTCAAAATGAAATGATTGATGCCCCATTAGAAGGGTTTGGGTTTTGTTTTGTTTTTTTTTTTTTGTATATTGTGATTTTTCTGAGCTTATTCTGTCACAGGCAGCACCTTCTCATGATCATCACACGGTGTCATCTGAGAATCAGCATCACTTAACAAGCCAGCTTACATTATTAGTACTGGAGCATTAAAAATATTCATTTGCTTTACAAGAGCTTCCAGGGGACACTGGGGATGGGATGAAAGATGTAGTTTTATCTTGTCATAATTATGTAATGGCCTTTTCACATGCATGAATGTATTACAAGCAAACACTCTTTCTTATATTGTACTGATTCAGAGACTATGGAGGAAACTGCAAATTGCCAACCAAAATATACTCTCCTTATGTTTTTCCCATAAATTAGCCCATCACTACATTTCTACACTCCATTTCTCAGCCTCCCTTGCAGTTATAAATGGGCATAAGATATATTTAATAATATATGGGCATAATATTATACCCATATATTCCAGATGGGTATAAGAATCTGGACAAACAGATTCTTAGGAGAGGACATAGCTGCCATTTCCAGTTCTGAAGTCTAAAACACTGGGTGTGATTTTTAATGCTTTCTTTCTCCTACCTGCTGGCTGGAATCTTGGGTTTGACCATGCAGCCCTGGAAAATACCCAGACATAGCAAATCTGCCCCTCCAGTGTGAACTGGTCATGTTTTACTTGAAAGCCAAATAGACTTTTATCATTTTTAAACCACTGAATTCTGGGTCATCCTAGTACAGTAGCCTATCTCCAACCTAATTAAAACAGAAGATGACTGAAAGCTCATCAGCTGTCTGTTAACATCTTCGTAAAGAAAAATGTACCTGGTTACATAAGGTGAAGATTAGGAACAGTGGTAACATCTCTTGTCAGAATTCAAACAGAATTTAGTCTTCAATGCTAGTATATAAAGAAGCACCCTGACTCTGCAGAATTTGTGTTGCTCTCTTTTCTATTCACAAGAACTATGTCCACTGAAATAGAGACCTGATGGTTGCTGTATCCTCCATTTCTGAGTGTCTAATGTTAAACTGTTCTTAGAGTACATGCTCTTTTTTTCCAGACTCTAGAAGCAGCCCAGTGACTCAGTCTTCAATGGAGACATTAACTAAATTGAAGGTGATGGCATAGAACATTATTTTTTAATGAGGTTTCCTTAAAGTGAGTATATGCCAGGTATTTTTTTCTTTTTTCTTTTTTTTTTTGCAGAAGCAGAGGAATGTCCTTGAGTTAGAAAAGTGCTGAGGTAATGTCACTTACATGTAAGACCTGACAAGTCACTTTTTGTAATCTAAATTGCATCAGAAAAACTTAATTCGACAAACTGTTTTTAGCCACCTACTATAATTCATGGTGGGCACTGTGCTAGGGATACATGGATGAAAACAAAATGTTAATTGTTTTCCAACTCTGACATCAACAACTGATCCTTGCCTACCCTGTTCTACATTTTTGCTTTCCATAAGTGTTTTTACTTTTTTAAATATTACATAGCTTACATATCATATTTAGCATTTTGTCTTCCTCTCCTTAACAACTTGAAGGGCAAAACTCTCTGCTTCGTTAACTGATGTACCTCAAGAATTAAAACAGTGCCTGGCACGCAGTAGGTACTCAATGAATTTTGTGGAGTGAATGTCACTCGAAGGGGTGGCAGATGCAAACCACTGGTGTCACATGGTAGAGACGTAGAATTTACTGGGGGTGGGGAGGAATTACAAGCAGAGAAGCACTAGAGTTCAGAAGCAATCATCTGAACTCTATGACCCTGCTGGTTAAAGCAGCCATAAATTATCTTTTTTACATCCCATGGCTAATGTCCTAGTAGAGAGGGTCCCTCATCCCATGATATATTTATGTAGCAATGGTTGGAGAAGTAGCCATGTTTGAAAGTGGTGCCTGTTGACACTGATTGGTATTCTATTTTTTGGTAAATCTAATTCAAACCTACTGAACCAATCTTCAGCCAAACTACCAATAGTGAAGAAAATGAACCTTCAGAACATCCTAATTTTCCTCTCACTAAAGAATATACAAATGAATAACAAATCAAAAATTATTGGTCTCTATAATCTGCTCATACTTGGGCAATGGTTTTTATTCTACTACAGGGTCTGTTTGAATGAAATGGAAATAGTTGACAAATATTAATTATAGCCTGTCTACTTCCTGGCTGCATAGTAAATAGAGATCAGCTTCCATTTTTATGATATGAACTCTTGCTGGTTTTAGGGGGGGGAGGTCTCATTTCACTGCCAATATTTTGAGTGCTCCATTCTTAAGGCTTATCTTAAAGAACTAGAAAAATATAGATGCTGATAGTAATGCTTCTTTTTATTCTATTTCATAGTTTTTGGTAATCTATGAATATAAAAAGAAATGTAGCAAGGACTT